>JAVIAB010000050.1:16404463-16416963 GCA_032433765.1 Megaustenia siamemsis | reverse complement strand
AGGTAGGTAGGTAGGTAGGTAGGTAGGTAGGTAGGTAGGTAGGTAGGTAGATAGATAGATAGATAGATAGATAGATATATAGATAGATAGATAGATAGATAGATAGATAGATAGATAGATAGATAGATAGATAGATAGATAGATAGATAGATAGATAGATAGATAGATAGATAGATATCTGGAGGTATAAATGCCGAGCTATGAACACAATGAAAAAGAAGGAATAGTAGAAAACGAAGAAAAAAGGAGCCAGAAGTGGGGTGTGTTATACACTCCGAGGTATTGTGACAGCTTTACAAAGAAGGAGCACAACAAAATACTGACGCTTCGGCCTGCGGTCTTCTTCAGAATACGGGGACAACGACAACAAATGGTGAGCCACAGATATCTATAGCTACATGTCGGATGATAAAGTATAGGGAGAGGTGGACGGAGAGATGAGAGATAGGATGGTGAGATGAAAAAGATATGTGTTACATGTGGGAGGATTGGTGAAGTGTAGAGATATATAAAATCGTAAGTATAGGGAAATGATGAGGAGCTGAAAACTAAAGTATGAAAAGTAAATAATTAATCTATAAAAGGATATAAAAAATGACTTAGCTGGAGAGACTGTGCTGTCCTGCGTGGTGGAATTCATCCAAATGACCGGTTCAGACAGTCTGCATGGAGAAGCCGTCACGTGGTATGACCACGCGTGGTCAAGCGAGACACAGACCAGGAGTCGTGAGATTACAACTGAAGGTGGTAAGTGAGTCAGGGGAGAACAGGGGGGATAGACGAGCCGGTCAAACATCTACGTAAAAAGGTTTTGGACAGGGGATGAGGTAGTGGTACAATACACTAGCCCGAGGGAGACATGTCCGTGTGCAAAGATCCGGGGAGGAAAGAATGTTAGAGTTAAGTGGCCTATCTAGGGACTGGGACAATAAGGGACGATAACCCAGGTGGAGATAACTAGCCGAGTCTAGAAATAAGGACAAGAGAGTAGCTGTAGGTAAGTAGGTAATGATTACCAGAGAAATAGTGAATCAAAAGGCAATGTGGTGATCTGGGAGATGTTAAAGAGAGGTGATGGACTTGAAGAAATGAAGAAGTAAACGAAGAGGACTGACAACCAAATTTATGCATGGGATTGATGTAGTTTTCTGACAGTAAAATGAGAAGAAGAAGAAAGAAAAACAGGAAGAAAATAATATAAAAACTAGATATATAAAGAATAACAAATTGTAGAAGACACACAAGAAAAAAAAAGAGAAGGTAGAGAAGCATACATAAAAAAGCAACAACAAAAATACAACATCAGAGGAAGAAGAGAAGAAGAAATGGAAGGAAAAGTAGAAAATAAAAGAACAGAATGAGAAAAAAAAGAGAAAAGAAGAACTAGAAGGAAACAGAAAGAAACAGAAATACAAGAAAAGCCAAAAAAAAGGAAAGAAAAATAATAAAAGCAGTCGAAAATTGTGTAGAAAATAATAAAACATAACCAAAGAGGAGAGCAGAATAAAAGAACCAAAATAATAATTAAGACAATCAGACAAGAAAGGAGGAAACAACAACAACAAAAGCATAAAAAGAGGAGAGGGAAGAAGAAACAGAAATAGTTGAAACAGAAATACTTGAAACAGAAATGCTTGAAACAGAAATAGGTTAAACAGAAATAGTTGAAACAGAAATACTTGAAACAGAAATAGCTGAAACAGAAATAGTTGAAACAGAAATACTTGAAACAGAAATACTTGAAACAGAAATAGCTGAAATAGAAATAGCTGAAACAGAAATACTTGAAACAGAAATACTTGAAACAGAAATACTTGAAACAGAAATACTTGAAACAGAGGAAGAAGCACTCAAAAATGGTAATTCAATCATTCTTTTTCTCTATCCTGGCTATTTGCCTTTCAGCATGGTGGGGAGATAGTTTGCGGTCTGTTATTCTTTTCAATCATGATTGTCGCGATGGACAAGGGCTCTAAATTGTGACATGAACCATAGAACGACAAGAGTATTATATCAATTTGGTCTCGGTTGGACATTCTGGCCTTTCCCCACAACTAGAAGTATACATCATCATCATAGAGTACTGTCTCTGCATCGAAGGTTGGTTACCATGTAACGCCATTCTGACCTGTCTCTTGCTTTGATGGTGCAGATCGTCATAGGTTGACCTATCCATCTTTTGATGTTACTTATCCATGTTAGTCTCGGTCTGCCTCTGCAAACCTTGTAATTTTGCCTTGTATTTTCCCTTCCAAAATTACTTTCTGTCTCTATCTCTCTCTCTCTCTCTCTCTCTGCGATCAGGACTCAATCAGAGTAGGATTCCAGACTCTCACATGAAGTCAGTAAATCACAATTAGAGTCTGCCAGATCCACTCTGATTGAACATCCGTTAAAACGTTGCACTGTGTTCTGCGCCAGTGGCCCAGTGCATCTGATTTCAGCCAGCATTTTATTCAGGTTTGCATTCCTTAGCCTTTGATTGTCCCCAGTCTTCCTGCAAGGCAGCAGATGATCTTTTCTGTAGGGGGATTCTGCCCTTAGATGGTTTGCCCTCCCAGGTTTACGAGCACCATCCGCCCGAGTCACTAGAGGTGACTAACACAAACATGCACACACAAAGGTATGAGATGTGACCAACACAGACATGCACACAGCGATACGAGGCATGACTAACACTAACACACATCAAGATATATGACACATGACTAACATAAACATGCACATAAAGATATGAGATATGACTGACATAGACATGCACACATAAAGATATGACACATACCTAACATAGACATGCACACAAAGATATGAGATATGACCAACATAGACATGCACACACAAAGATATGAGATGTGACTTACATAGCCATGCACACACAGGGATATGAGATGTGACATACACAGACATGCATACACAAAGATATGAGATATGACCAACATAAACATGCACACAAAGATATGAGATATGACCAACATAAATATGCACACAAAGATATGAGATATGACCAACATAAGCATGCACACAAAGATACGAGATATCACTAACCCCAACATGCACACACAATGATCTGACACATGACTAACACAGATACATACTAAGATATGACTAAACACATGCACACATAAAGATATGAGACATAAAATTACTTTAAGTACGCTGCTGTGTCTTTTAACATGCCCCACAAATTTCATTTGTCTTCTAATTGTGTTTAGTAGTTCTCTTTTAATATTTAGTTGTTTTAAAACTTCATCGTTTGTATTCTTTTCTTTTCATTCAAATTCTACATATTCTTCTATAAATCCACATTTCAAAGGCTTCAATTTTCTGTTCTGTTTTCTTGTCTAATGTCCATGTTTCTGCACCCTACAGGAATATTGAGAAGATGTAACATTTTGTTATCGATATTCTTAGTTTTAGCCCTGGTGATATTTGTTTTGATGTTAATATATTTTTCATGGCATTAAAATTACTTTTTGCCATACCTATTCTTTTGTTTAATTCAGTTGTGCATTTTCCATCACTGGTTATAGTATGTCCCAGGTAGTTGTAGATCTGAACTGTCTCCAGATGTATTCCTTCAACTTTGATATTTATTTGTAGGTCTTGAGAATTTTTTGTTGTTGTTTATGATCATAATTTTAATCTTTTTGATATTCATATCTAGTCCATATTTATGTTACAATTAAAACAAAAATATGCATATATATGTTTTTATATATTGACCAATTTCTCACTTTATATACAGATTATAAAGCGTTGCGTTGTTACTATATGTTAACTTTAAGCAAAGGAAATAGAAAGACAAAATGCAATCGTATGCTCAAAATTGAGGGTACAACAGACAATGTCAGCTTTAATAAGGAAAGTATGGGAAGTAGCGGCAAGCAACTCAGGAATTCCCCGGAACTGTGCTTTAAGCTCTACATGATTGTCTCCCATAATATACATTTGTGTTTTATATACATTACACGTGAGGAATATTTCTTTCTTTTCTTTTCGTTTCTTTCTTTTCTTTTCTTTTCCTTTCTTTTCTTTTCTTTCCTTTCCTTTTCTTTTCTTTCAAGTAACAGCGTGCTATATAATTAATAACTGCTTTCCGCGAAAACAAGTTAGTAGACAGACAAAACGCCAGCCAGAGAGTTTTATCTTAAACATGTAGCATTTAATGTGGTAGTGGCCTTCACATCTGTATTACCAATCCATCAATTGCCTGTAAAGACTTGCATTTCAGCACACTGCCAGCTCTGTAACTTAACAATCATCGTCATCATTATCATATGCCATGGCGGTTGGCGTAGGCGATCATGTCCTTCTGCAATCTTCAATCCACAGTGCATTGTATCAATTCTGTTGTTGATTGTTTTCCATGCCATGACACCAAGCTATCTAGTATCTTCTATCTTTGTCTTCCGCGATCTCTCTTTCCCTGTATTTTGACAGTTGTAACCAAATATTACAACTTTCCTCTTCTCATGATGTGCCCAACAAATTTTGATTGTTTCTTTCTGATGTTTTATTTTTTATGAGCTGCCTTTTTGTGTTTGCCTCTTTGAGAATTTCCTCATTGGTCTTTTTAGCTGTCCAATGAACTTTCAACATTCTTCTGAGAAATCCCATCTCGCTGGCCTCTAATCGTCTTTTCATTTGTTTGTTTACTGTCCATGATTCGCATGATCTCGACAGTTATTTATTAATTATGTTGACCTTCTGCCAAACATTTCTCTTCAGCTGCCAGAAACGAGAACTTAGTGAGAGAATAAGAAGACTTATAAAACAACACAGAACTGGAGTCGTCAGTCGCTGGACGCTGCGAGACTTGCTGAGGAGGGGATCTGAGCACCTATGGACATGTTCGGAGTGCAATGATGAAGACCCACTAATAATTCAATAACTGTCTTAAGCTGTCTGGTATCTTTGCTCTTTTTATTCCCTCTAACTCTTCGTCCCCCAATTATTTTCCCAGTTGTTCCAGTTGTTCCCTTCTCATTACAACAACAACAACAACAACAAAAATAATGATTGTTTTTTCATAATATTGAAAATTAGCTCTCTCTTTGCTATGGCCTCTTTCAGAATGTTTTCATTACTCTTCTTAGCTGTCCATGATATTCTCAACATTTTTCTGTAAAACCACATTTCTACAGCCTCTAGTGACTTTCTTGTCTGTTATCCTATTGTCCATGATTCACATCCTTATGATAAAACTGGCTGTAGATAACATTTAAGAACTCCTTTTTTTCCTTTTCTCTATTTCTCACAGAAACACAGAGACGATAATTATGGAGGGCAGAGTTCCAGGTAAGCCAGATATAGTCTGATATTGAGGAAGGTGGGTGCAAGATATCACATGGGAGCTTGAGTTATTAGTGGGTCATTATCATTGCACCCCGAATATGTCCATGGGTACTCAGATCCCCTCCTCAGCAAGTCTCGAAGTATCCAGCGACTGACGACTCCAGTTATGTGTTGGTTGATAAGTCTTCTTACACGCCCACTAAGTTTCTCGTTTCTGGCTGTGCCCATCTTAACTCCCATCTCTTTCATCCGAAGGAGTGACGTAGACTCATGGTTGTCGAAGGCCTGTGTCCTTCCAACTTCCCGGAGGGCATTGATGATGTCCGCCCGCTCTATTGGTTGACCGTCCCCAACAATAACGCAGTTAGCCAACCTGTCCGCCTTTTCATTTCCCCGTACTCCAGCATGAAGCTTAACTGCTGCAAACTCTGCTCTTCTCTCGCAGGATGCGAAGACTTAAAAGAAACAGACAAGGAAACTAAGCTGCAAAGGGACAATCTAGATCAGTGGTGGCCAACTTGAGGTTGCCCGAGGGCCGGATTAAAGCCAAGGCCAAGACCCGCGGGCCACACTTAAGAATATCGTCAAAAATGACAGTAGGGACCTATGCGATATAGTAATATATAAATAATGCTTGCACTTTGACTACATATTTGATTTGTAACAAATCCATTAATTATTCATTTTAAAATTACCTTTAATGTCTCAGTGCGACGATTGTGACTTGTCACAGCTTTCCACCAGAGATTTGAAGTCCACTTCCATTTTTGACGTGGCGATTCGGAGAGTATGTGACAATGTCGAATCGGTCATTCTGTTCCTGGTCTTAGATTTAATTAACTTCATGGAAGAGAATGTTGTCTCGCAGAGATATGTGCTGCCGAATATAGAGCACATCTTTAGTGCCCATTTTCTCAGACACGGGTAACGTTCATTTGGTAGCAATTTCCAGAAGTCAGCTCCTAATGCCTTTACAGTACTGAGGAAGGGGTCACACTGAAGGTCACACAACTCTAGTTGAAGATCTGATGGCTGGCACTCCACTGTGCACTTAATTGGGTTATTAAAAAGTTCCGTTTGCGGACGAAACATTTCAAAATCTTGAAATCGTCGATCAAATTCACAAATCAAATGTTCAATGTCAGCTGCGTACTTACTGAAGTTTGCACTTTCTATCTCTGACAACAACTGCTTACAACTTGAAAAATGGAACAGATCATTTTTTTGCAAAGAAAGTCTAAATAGATTCAGCTTCTTTTTAAAACCATCAACATATCCCATCAATTGAAAAATGGTTTGCTTTTCCCCTTGTAGCTGCAAATTCAATATGTTCAAATGTTGTGTGATGTCTGTGAGATATGCCAGATTATGAAGGAAATTAATGTCTTTGAGTGCATGTTGAAGATCAATGGAGCATGGTAAGTTCTCTCGCAGGAAGTCATAAATGTCATTCTTCAGTTCAAAAAATATTATTAAACATTTCCCTCGACTAAGCCATCTTACTTCTGTATAAAGCAGGAGATCACCGTAGCTAGAATCTACTTCCTCTAAAAATGATAAAAACTTCCTGTGATTTAAAGACTGGTGTCCTCCTCTTATCAAATTTGTTATTTTCACAACAGTAGCCATGGTGTCTTTTAGATTTATGGACTTTGCACAAAGGGCCTTTTTGATGAATTATGCAATGCAATGTAGGTACGTTAATTTTGTTTTGCTTTAGAAGTCCAACAAAACCAGTATTTGAACCAATAAAAGCTTTGCAACCATCAGTACACACTGCAGACAACTTTCCAAAACCACCTACTTCATCTACGGCACTATGAACTGCAGAAAATATGTCTGTCCCTCTACAAGTGTCATGCAAAGAGCAAACTTTCAACAATTCTTCAATAACAGTAAAATCCTCCTGGATAACTTTAACAAAAATAAGAAGCTGGCAAGTGTCAGTGATGTCAGTACTTTCATCAATCGCGAGCGAAAAATATGAGCAGTTTTCAATACAAGATTTTAAACTTTGAGACAGTTGCAGACTGATGTCTTCTGTTCTTCTGGCTACAGTTTGTTTTGATAGAGGCACAGATTCAAATTCTTTGGCTATTTTTTCTTGACCGAATGCCTTTGCCATTTGAATCGCACATTTCTTCACAAAATTTCCGTCAGTAAAGGGTTTTTTAGATTTTGCAAGCTCATAGGTAACTGTATATGATGCAATGATCGATGACTCTTTAATTTTATTGCCCTTTGTATACATACTTTGCTGTTGATTCAACTTTGTCTTCAGCTGTTCAACCAAAAGCTTCCTAGCTTCAATGCTATGTTTCTCATACATGTTTTGATGATGTGTGGCATAGTGCCGTTTTAAATTATATTCCTTCAAAACGGCTAACACTTGAACGCAAATTAAGCACTGAGGTTTACTATCCTTATTGAAGATGAACAAATAATCTAATTCCCATTCAGGTTTAAATATGCGATTTTCACAATCAACTTTTCTACGTTTTAACATGATTTAATACAAAATCTCACATCAAAGTTAAAAGTCACAGAATGTTGGTCCGCTATCGAAAATAAGTCCAGATTTGACAGTTATACACAGACTTGTGTTTGACAATGAAATCAAAAGATTGTGACCAAATAAACACGTTGCAGTCATTTTATGGACAAGACAAGACGATGGGATCAAAGGGAATGAAGGCGAACAGTGAAACATTTTGAATGTAACTTCAAAGACAGAATTAGAGCTACGAAGTCCCCTCACCCCTGTCCCTCCCAACCTCATTAACCCCTTACCGCGAAATGAAAGAGCCACCACAAGTCCAGACGACAAATGTTGAGCCAAAGATCTGACGCTATCACCGCACTGACAATAAAGCAACTTTGCGGTACCAACTCGAAGCAAAGACTTTTAATATTGTCGGCACCATTAGTTGTGCAGTGTGTGTGTGTGTGTGTGTGTGTGTGTGTGTGTGTGTGTGTGTGTGTGTGTGTGTGTGTGTGTGCGTGCGTGCGTGCGTGCGTGCGTGCGTGCGTGCGTGCGTGCGTGCGTGCGTGCGTGCGTGCGTGCGTGCGTGCGTGCGTGCGTGCGTGCGTGTGTGTGTGTGTGTGTGTGTGTGTGTGTGTTATTTGAAATTATGTTGCCAATCTAGCTGTTGCGAGAAATTGACAGAGATTTTCAAATTGTGTATTCTTGAACGATAGAAGAGTTAACTCCGACACGGATTAAAACCAGGAGAAATCCGCTATTAGGGGTAAAAAATGAAGTAAGTCCGTGGAGCTTCGCGGGCCAAGAAAACTAGGCTGGCGGGCCGGATCCGGCCCGCGGGCCGCCATTTGGCCACCCCTGATCTAGATTATGATTTTATATTTATTAACGGTAGTGATTATCGTCACCATCAACGTCACTACAACTATCAGCATCACCACCACCACCACCATTATTATCATCATAATAAACTCTATCAACTTTGCCACCACTGCAACCATTATCGTCACCATTTTCATAATCATCATTATCATCATCATGACCATTTTCATAATCATCATTATCATCATCATGACCATTTTCATAATCATCATTATCATCATCATGACCATTTTCATAATCATCATTATCATCATCATGACCATTTTCATAATCATCATTATCACCATCATCACCATTTTCATAATCATCATCATCAACACCACCTCTAACACCCTCGGCACTCCATCACCACTAACACCACTATTATTCACTCATTTGTATCATCATATTATCGCCATCATCATACAAACTTACATATATCTGGGTGGTAATATGGATAAAGAAGGAGGAACAGAGAATGATACCAAAATAAGGATATCAAAAGCAAGAGGAGCTTTTGTTGCACTCGGAAACATGGCAGTCCAAAGAAATTAGGTTAAATACAAAAATTAAAATTTTCAACTCCAATGTTAAGTTAGCCCTATTATATGGCTGTGAAACATGGTGAACAACAAAATTGACAATCATGAAGATACAGACTTTCATTAATGGATGCTTACGCAGAATAAAAAGGATGGAAATGGCAGGGCAAAATCACTAACATAGAATTATGGAAATGTACCAGTTAAATACCAGTGGATAAAGAGATACAGCGAAGACGATGGCGCTGGATAAGGCACACACTACGGAAGCCAACTGAGAGTATTACACAACAGGCCCTTTTTTGGAATCCCCAGGGTTTTCCTCTGGAGAAAGAGAAAGACCAAGGAATTCTTGGAGAAGACAGATAGAAGCAGAGATAAAGTTGATGGGGAAGACATGGAATGATCTTAAAAGAATGGCAAGAAACAGAACGACTTGGAAAGTGTTTGTTGAAGACCTATGCTCCACAGGGGGCTGAAAAGGTAGAAGAAGATGAAGACCACCATCATCATCGCCATCATTATTACCATCAGCATCACCATTACCATCACCATCACCATCATTATTTCTCATTTATTCAGTTCCACATTCCAGTTAATTACTTATCTTTAACCAATTATCTTTTTCTCTCCTTGAGACTTTTATCTCCCAACTTCTCGTTTATTCCAGCCTCGTGTACTTTATTTTGACATGTTCAGTTAATCTTCTTAAAGAGCACCATACTGCCCTTACACCGCTAATTAATCTCCCAGACGTCTTTCCCCTAATTTATCAAGATTCAAGCTGTGGCCTAGTTTGTCGGGCAAATAGAAGATCAAACACCCGATTGGCTGAAAAAAACAACAACTTTAAATTAAATTATGGATAAGGACCAAGACGCCAGACAAGGTCTGAGCTGTGAGGGGTAATAACTCATATCATTCTACTTGCGATAGCTCAGTCGTTAGTGAACTGGACTACAAAGGACTAGAGTTTGGGTTCGATCCTGATCAACGGCTTCCGGGTTCACCCAGTCTAAAAATGGTACCGGATTTTTCTGGGAAAGTAAAGTGGCACGGGCCGACCACATTACCCCAACAATCATGTACCGAAGGTCTGTAAAAAATTATGGTCACTAACACCATATTCACTATACGCCACTTGGCGTGACGGAGCTCTTTACTTTTTATTAAAAATTCTACTTGCGTAAGGATCAGCGACTAGTAGCTGATCAAGATCCTACCACATGAAGGCTCTGCTAACAAAATATCCAACTTGGATGTAAAATTATAGATCGAAGAGGAAAGGCAAAACAGTACTTAAAAATGACTGGGTCGGATATTGTGGGCCGAAAAGAACATATATCACAAGTTGTTGTTAACCACATCATAACGTACGATCACTTTACGTCCTTTTGCGTCCTTTTAACGCTGGAACAGTAAGTGGAAAATTAATCACATAAATGCAGAAGAAGAACCTGAAAGGAAGAAGACATTAAGAAGAAGTAGAAGTAGAAGTAGAAGAAGTAGAAGAAGTAGAAGTAGAAGTAGAAGAAGTAGAAGAAGTAGAAGAAGTAGAAGAAGTAGAAGTAGAAGTAGAAGAAGTAGAAGAAGTAGAAGTAGAAGTAGAAGAAGTAGAAGAAGTAGAAGTAGAAGTAGAAGAAGTAGAAGAAGTAGAAGAAGTAGAAGAAGTAGAAGAAGTAGAAGAAGTAGAAGAAGTAGAAGTAGAAGTAGAAGAAGTAGAAGAAGTAGAAGTAGAAGTAGAAGAAGTAGAAGAAGTAGAAGTAGAAGTAGAAGAAGTAGAAGAAGTAGAAGAAGTAGAAGTAGAAGTAGAAGAAGTAGAAGAAGTAGAAGAAGTAGAAGTAGAAGTAGAAGAAGTAGAAGAAGTAGAAGAAGTAGAAGTAGAAGTAGAAGAAGTAGAAGAAGTAGAAGTAGAAGTAGAAGAAGTAGAAGTAGAAGAAGTAGAAGTAGAAGTAGAAGTAGAAGTAGAAGTAGAAGAAGTAGAAGAAGTAGAAGAAGTAGAAGTAGAAGAAGTAGAAGTAGAAGTAGAAGAAGTAGAAGAAGTAGAAGAAGTAGAAGAAGTAGAAGTAGAAGTAGAAGAAGTAGAAGAAGTAGAAGTAGAAGAAGTAGAAGTAGAAGTAGAAGTAGAAGTAGAAGTAGAAGAAGTAGAAGAAGTAGAAGTAGAAGAAGTAGAAGTAGAAGTAGAAGAAGTAGAAGAAGTAGAAGTAGAAGAAGTAGAAGTAGAAGTAGAAGTAGAAGAAGTAGAAGAAGTAGAAGAAGTAGAAGAAGTAGAAGTAGAAGTAGAAGAAGTAGAAGAAGTAGAAGTAGAAGTAGAAGAAGTAGAAGAAGTAGAAGTAGAAGTAGAAGTAGAAGTAGAAGTAGAAGTAGAAGTAGAAGTAGAAGTAGAAGTAGAAGTAGAAGAAGTAGAAGTAGAAGTAGAAGTAGAAGAAGTAGAAGAAGTAGAAGTAGAAGAAGTAGAAGAAGTAGAAGTAGAAGAAGTAGAAGAAGTAGAAGAAGTAGAAGTAGAAGTAGAAGAAGTAGAAGAAGTAGAAGTAGAAGTAGAAGAAGTAGAAGTAGAAGTAGAAGTAGAAGAAGTAGAAGAAGTAGAAGAAGTAGAAGAAGTAGAAGTAGAAGTAGAAGAAGTAGAAGAAGTAGAAGTAGAAGTAGAAGAAGTAGAAGAAGTAGAAGTAGAAGTAGAAGAAGTAGAAGAAGTAGAAGAAGTAGAAGTAGAAGTAGAAGAAGTAGAAGAAGTAGAAGAAGTAGAAGTAGAAGTAGAAGAAGTAGAAGAAGTAGAAGAAGTAGAAGTAGAAGTAGAAGAAGTAGAAGAAGTAGAAGTAGAAGTAGAAGAAGTAGAAGTAGAAGTAGAAGAAGTAGAAGTAGAAGTAGAAGTAGAAGTAGAAGTAGAAGAAGTAGAAGAAGTAGAAGAAGTAGAAGTAGAAGAAGTAGAAGTAGAAGTAGAAGAAGTAGAAGAAGTAGAAGAAGTAGAAGAAGTAGAAGTAGAAGAAGTAGAAGTAGAAGAAGTAGAAGTAGAAGTAGAAGTAGAAGTAGAAGTAGAAGAAGTAGAAGAAGTAGAAGTAGAAGTAGAAGAAGTAGAAGTAGAAGTAGAAGAAGTAGAAGAAGTAGAAGTAGAAGAAGTAGAAGTAGAAGTAGAAGTAGAAGAAGTAGAAGAAGTAGAAGAAGTAGAAGAAGTAGAAGTAGAAGTAGAAGAAGTAGAAGAAGTAGAAGTAGAAGTAGAAGAAGTAGAAGAAGAAGTAGAAGTAGAAGTAGAAGTAGAAGTAGAAGTAGAAGTAGAAGTAGAAGTAGAAGAAATAGAAGTAGAAGTAGAAGTAGAAGAAGTAGAA
>JAVIAB010000050.1:16329463-16399463 GCA_032433765.1 Megaustenia siamemsis | reverse complement strand
ACATGATTTTTGAGGTAATGTGGTCGGTATTACGCCCGTGCTGCTTTACTTTCCCAGAAAAAAATACGATACACATTTAAGGCTGAGTGAACCCGAGCCGTCGGTTGGGATCGAACCCTACCCCTTGTCCTTTGTAATCCAGTTCACTAACCACTGATCTATAGTGGCTCCCGTTAAGCGTATATGATGTCCACTGAGCTATTGCGGCTCCCATGTCATACAATAAACCAAGCCAGTATTTTCTCTCTTTGTCATCCGCGATCTATTTTTCCCCGTATTTTGCCAGTGGTAACCGAGTATTCCAACTTTCCGCTTCTCATGATGTGCCCGAAAAATGTTGATTGTTTCTTTCTGATGTTTCTTAGGAGCTGCCTTTTTGTGTTGGCCTCTTTGAGAATTTCCTCGTTGGTCTTTTTAGTTGTCCAGGAAACTTTCAACATTATTCTGAGAAATCCTATCTGTGTGGCCTCTAATCGTCTTAAAATATTATGACCACGTCAAAAGATACAGCGGGATAGAAAGAAAAATAATGGAAGGCATGGTTCCTGGGCGACACATCAGGGGCAGACTAAGAAGAATGTGGTTGGGGTTGGCTAGAGACAGAGATTCTTTCAGACGGGCTGTGATGAATGCAACGTTCTGTGGGAGACCTGGCTAGAGACAGAGATTCTTTCAGACGAGCTATGATGAATGCAACGTTCTGTGGGGGATCTGGCTAGAGACAGAGATTCTTTCAGACGGGCTGTGGTGGAAGCAACGTTCTGTGGGGGATCTGGCTAGAGACATAGATTCTTTCAGACGGGATGTGGTGGAAGCAACGTTCTGTGGGGGATCTGGCTAGAGACAGAGATTCTTTCAGACGGGCTGTGGTGGAAGCAACGTTCTGTGGGGGATCTGGCTAGAGACAGAGATTCTTTCAGACGGGCTGTGGTGGAAGCAACGTTCTGTGGGGGATCTGGCTAGAGACAGAGATTCTTTCAGACGGGCTGTGGTGGAAGCAACGTTCTGTGGGGGATCTGGCTAGAGACAGAGATTCTTTCAGACGGGCTGTGGTGGAAGCAACGTTCTGTGGGGGATCTGGCTAGAGACGGTGATTCTTTCAAACAGCCCATGGTGGATGCAACATTCAGTAAAAGGTATGCGTCACGACGATGACAGTTACAGCTATACGTCGGTGATAGACAGCGCAAAATCAAAACGACGTTACGGCTTTGTTGGCCCTCAGCTGAAACAATCGTGAGTTCTTTACACTGCCAGGCCTATTGAGCCTTCACCTATGTTAAGCTGGAACCATTTTATTATTTTTTTTCCTGTCAAAATTGTCGCACTTTTACAGCAGCTTCATACTATTAATGCCTTTACACTTTACTATGTCATTCCTGGGTAGTCTATGTTTCTTCTGCACCACCATGTTTACTATTTATAGAAAGGGCTTGCTGTAGTAACGTATATTTTAATTTCATGCCATGTTCTGTCTATTGTTCTCAAATGAAATCAATGAAAACCAGGTACCGCCCACTTACATTTATCACTTAATGCATCAATTTCTGCAGCTCTTAAGTTAATGTTAACGCGTACCACGACATCGTGCCGGTTCATTGTGCCGGCTCGAGCCAATTCTTGTGCAGGTCACGCTCACAGTGCTGACCTTTCACACCTGTCATTCAGGTAAGGTATAAACCAACTAGCTACCATTCTATTAACACACTAATCGATTGCCATCTTCACGTGTGCTCATGTATTTTTCAAGTATAGACTTTTAAAAAGTTCATCATTTGTAAAGTAAGCGAAACAATGCTGTAAAAAATTTTCATGTCTACGAATGCAAAATTTCAAAAAGGCCGAAATCCAATTTTTTTAAAAACATCATCATCATGTGCCATACCGGTTGGCATAGGCGATCATATCTTTCCACAATCTTCTATCTACCGTTGATTGGATCAAGTCTATCGTTCACTGTTTTCCATTCCATGACACCAAGCTATCTAGTATTTTCTCTCTTTGTCGTCCACGATTACACTTTCCCCGTATTTTACCAGTTGTAACCAAGTATTCAAACTTTCCTCTTCTCATGATGTGCCCGAAAAATGTCGATTATTTCTTTCTGATGTTTCTTATGAGCTCCCTTTTTGTGTTGGTCTCCTTGAGAGCTTCCTCATTGTTCTTTTTAGCTATCCAGGGAACTTTCAACATTCTTCTGAGAAATCCAATCTCTATGGTCTCTAATCGTCTTTTCATTTGTTTGTTTACTGTGTATGATCCGCTTCCATAGGTCAGGTTTTTTCTTATATGGCGATAGAAAACTGTCATCATAATACAACACAGAATAAGCGGGACAAATCTGAAACAAGTGCAGAGCCTCAAAATACTTGGGAACAATAATAGCAACAATAGGCAGTAGATGCACTACAGAAATACAATTATAAGAACAGAATAGAACAGGCCAAAGTGGTATTTCAGAAAATGAAAAACATCTTGTACGGAAATACAAAGTAGCTCACAGATACCTGCTAATTTCATTATATGCAACAAGTTCATGTCAATAGAAGTGAGAAAGAAAGATAGTTCATCGGTGTTGTATCGAGTCAATCCTGATTTATGGTAACGAAGTATGGACAGTATATAAATAAATTAAAAGACATTTATTGGTCATAAAGATGGAATTTCCATCCGCGAGTAGGGCTACAAACACATGTAATAAAGAAACATCATCATCATTGAGTACCGCCTCTGCGTCGAAGGTTGGCTACTATGGAACCCCATTCATTTTTGTCTCTTGCTTTGATAATGCAGGCTGCCATAGGGGGACTTGTCTATCTTTTGATTTTACCCGTCCATGTTAGTCTTGGTCTGCTTCTGCCTCTTTTACTTTGTATTTTCCCTTCCAAGATTAATTTTAGTAAACTGTTGTGTCTTTTAACATGGCACAAAAATCTCATTTGTCTTGTTTGAATTGTGTTTAGTAGTTCTCTTTTATTTGTAGTTGTTTTAAGACTTCATCGTTTGTTTTCTGTTCTTTCCTTCCAATTCTTCCCATTCTTCTTTAAATCCACATTTCAAACGCGTCAGTTTCTCTTCTGTTTTGATGTATAATTTATATTTTTCTGCACCATACAGAAATGGTAAGAAGATGTAACATTTTGCTATTCTTAGTTTTATGTTTTAAAAAAAAAGCATAATATTGTATAAAATGGACCCCTCGCTCCACCATTTTGTTACTTGATATTAGTACTTGTCTATGTACTTTCTAAACAAGAAAAAGAGTTCTTAAATGTTATGTAGAGCCAGTCTTAACATATGGATGCGAATCATGGACAATAGGACAACAGACAAGAAAATCACTGGAGTCTGTAGAAATGTGGTTTTACAGAAGAATGTTGAGAGTACCATGGACAGCTAAGAAGAGTAATGAAAATGTTCTGAGAGAGAACAAAGCAAAAAGAGAGCTAATTTCCAATATTAGGAAGAAACAATCATAATTTTTTGGCCATGTAATGAGAAGAGAACAACTGGAATATATTGTAACAACTGGAAAAATTGAGGGACGAAGAGATAGAGGGAAGCAAAAAGAAAAAAAAATAACAGACAACTTAAGAGAATGGCTTGGCAGAAGGTCAACAAAGAGAAATGATAAATAGCTGCCGAGATCGAAAGTTGTGGAGAGACATGATCACCTACGCCAGTAGGCCCGGGACCTGATGATGATGATGATGATGTATTAGTAATTGTTGTCGTGTGCCTCATGAGAGTTTGTGTCGCAATGTCGTAGTTTGTCTTATTTCTCTCGACGTTGTGCTGCTTAAAACTATTTTCCGTTTTATTTGACATGCTGTCTGAGGCTCTAATCATTGCCCCATATATTTAATGTTTTATACTTGTAAGTTAAAAAAAAAAAAAAAAGTAAAGAGCCCCCATCACGCCAAGTGGCGTTTAGGGAATATGGTGTTAGTGACCATACATTTTACAGACCTTCAGCACATAATTTTTGGGGTAATGTGGTCGGTATTACGCCCGTGCCGCTTTACTTTCCCAGGAAAAAAAAAATCCGGTACCCATTTAAGGCTGGGTGAACCTGGAAGCCGTCGGTTGGGATCGAACCCTACAGATTGTCCTTTGTAGTCCAGTTCACTAATCACTGAGCTATCGTGGCTCCCTAGAGATGCATAATAGTGCAATTAACCACTGAGCTATCGCGGCTACCTAGAGATGCATAATAGTGCAATTAACCACTGAACTATAGCGGCTCCCTAGAGATACATAATAGTGCAATAAAAAGAGTCAGAATGTTCACAAAGGTATGGGTATTGCTGAAATTAACTAGGATTTATAAAAAAAAATGTCAGGAAAATATGATATGTCATAAAAATTTGAGCCCTATAAATAACAGCTGTTGCTGGGTCAAATAATATTAGTCCAGCAATCATAGTTTTTAATTAATTTTGAAATGTGTATTTCGGGACCATGAGAGATGAGAATTTACTAATACGCGTGCCTGCGCTTTCCGGATGAAAAAGTTCCGGGTATTTTGAAATTCTCCAGTAGAGCTAGAGAGATCAAGAGAATAAATGCAGCCTAAGTCCTCCCCAATATGTATCTAAGATCTAACAGCATATCCAGTCATCATCATCATCATCATCATCATCATCATAATAATAATCATCATCTTTATCATCTTCATTATCATCATCATCTTCATCATCTTCATTATCATCATCATCATCATCTTCATCATCTTCATTATCATTATCATCATCAGCATCATCATCTTCATTATCATCATCATCATCTTCTTCATCTTCATCATCTTCATTATCATCATCATCATCATCATTAGCATCATAATCATCATAATCATCATCATCATCATCATCTTCATTATTATCATCATCAAACATGCGCGGATTTCGAGCGAGAACAGTTTTCTATATCTCCCTTCCTGAACGAAACACACCAGTTAACTACAAATTCAATACTAGATCAAAGCTCTCAATTGGAAACTATATGTGATATGTGGTTTCGATTGATGTGAGCGTTTTATAAACACAATACGTGAACACGTGGCGCCCTTAAGATAAAAGAAAACCTGGTGTAATGAAATACAATTGAATAAAGAGGGGAGAAATATAAAAACATATCCTAAACGTTAACGTAATCTTTTAATTAGCAAATTATAGTAATATTATTACTATTGAGGATAATGTTTATTACATTTTTATGTTCGCAATTATTCAGAAAATGTTGATCCAGTTCAGATGAAAGAAGTATAATACGTAATGATAGCTGCTTGATATCACCCATAAGAAACTGCCAATTGTTCAATTTGTAATTCAATTACAGACATTATATACGCTTAATGGGAGCCGCGATAGCTCAGTGGTTAGTGAACTGGACTACAAAGGGCAAGGGGTAGGGTTCGATCCCAACTGACGGCTCCGGATTCACCCAGCCTTAAATGGGTATCCAATTTTTTTCTGGTAAAGTAAAGCGGCATGGGCGTAATACCGACCACATTAATCCAAAAATCATGTGCTGAAGGTCTGTAAAATTTATGATCACTAACACCATATTCCCTATACGCCACATTGCGTGACGGGTGCTCTGTTTTACTTTCTATATATGCTTAACGTATGCTAAAGGTTAAAAACTATAGTGGAGAACCAACTAGCTTGATGATAATAATAAAAAAGTAATAGAGATTAGCAACTATGGGTGGCCATTTTGCTTTGTTTATTAGTTTAGAACATCTTTGTTTCTTGACTATACAGTATCTGTTTCTTGACTTCAGAGTATTTCTGTTTCTTGACTTTACAATATCTGTTTCTTGACTTCAGAGTATCTCTGTTTTTTGACTTTACAATATCTGTTTCTTGACTTCAGAGTATCTCTATTTAATGACTTTACAGTACCTGTTTCTTGACTTCAGAGTATCACTGTTGCTCGACTTTAGAGCAAACCTGGACAACCCTGTACTTTCTGAGAAAGCTATGATGATTTGAAAACTACAAAATCACCGAGGGCAAGATGCAATCATATCTTCTTTTTCTTCTTCTTTCCTTCCTAATTTTCCTTTCAGCGTCGAGGGGAGATATAATTTGCGGTCTTTTACTCTTCTGTTCGCCTCTGCTGCTGTTATGTTTCCTTGTGCCTCTAATATTCCATCTTTTTCGTGGTAGGCCCTTGTGTCTAGTGTAATCGCAACGTTTATTGAGGGCTCGTTGTATTGTGTTTTGATCACTCTGCCTTGTCACGTGACTAAACAATTTTATCTGTTGTTTCTTTATATTTTCTATGGCGAGGGTTATTCTTGGCTTTTTTCTCAGTTCTTCATTTCTAATCTTATCTCTCAGACTGTTTCCTGTCATTCGTCTGACACACTTCATCTAGGTAGAGGTTATTTTTCTTATTGTTCTTGCATCTAGGGTCCAGGTCTGGCATTGGTAGCACAACGTTGGGATGAAGATTGTGTTGTATGGTGCTCGTTTTGCCTGTTAGAGTTATTTCCTTGTTGGACAATAGTGGTGATACCTGTCCAATGATTTGACAAGCTTTGCTACATCGTGATTCTATATCTGCTGTTTGTGAATTATCGTTTGTCGCAA
The DNA here is from genome assembly GCA_032433765.1 of Megaustenia siamemsis. Lineage (NCBI taxonomy): Eukaryota > Metazoa > Mollusca > Gastropoda > Stylommatophora > Ariophantidae > Megaustenia > Megaustenia siamemsis. The sequence continues at coordinate 16,392,864 of JAVIAB010000050.1, read as the reverse complement.
TACTTCCTGGGTATATGAATTCATCTACTTGTTTTAGTTGCATTCCTTCTATAGTTATGTTGTTAGTCTGTTTATCTTAGGCGACATTCATGACTTCTGTTTTGTTGATATGGATTTTCATGTTGTATTTTGTGCCTGTACTTTTGAGTCTATTTAAGTGTTCTTGTAGGTCTCCTATTTATCCATGTATTAGTGCCTGATCGTCTGCAAATATATTTTCGTTGATCTCTGTCTCTGATGGTTTGGCTAACTTGCATATATAGTCCATGTATGTAATAAACAGTAGGGGGGATAGTACGCACCCCTGTCTTACACTTGATCTAACTTTGAAGTGGTCTGTGTAGCTTGCTGCTATTCTGACTGTGCAGCTGCTGTTGATGTAGAGACTTTTAATAATGTTGGTTAGATGCTGGCTTACTCCGTATGTTGTTAGTATCTCCCACAGTTGTTCTCTGTTTACTCTGTCGCATGCTTTTTCTGGTCAATGAAAGCTATGTATAAATTTTGATTGTATTCTGTCGTTTTTTTCTGCAAGCTGTTTTAATGTGAATAGTGCAGCGTCAGTATATATTCTCTGGCGATTTTTTTGGTCGGAACCCCGTTTGAGAGTCGTTGAAAAAATAAGATTTCACGTAAAAGAATTACAGAAATTCACCAAACAGTTTCCGAGATAATTGATCAACTCTGTGGGCACGAATTTGTGAACGAACTATAGTATTTTTGTGTTTATGCACGTCTAACCACAAGGATTGCCTGACATTTTATAACGCTTAGACTTTGATAAAATGCTTATATAATCATAATATAAGTAAAGTACCCCCGTCACGCCAAGTGGCTTATAGCGAAATATGGTGTTAGTGACCCTATATTTTACAATGCTTTCAGCACATGATTTTTGGGATAATGTGGTCGGTATTACGCCCGTGCTGCTGTACTTTATCAGAAAAAAATCCGGTATCAATTTAAGGCTGGGTGAACCCGGAAGCCGTTGGTTGGGATCGATCCCTACCCCTTGTCCTTTGTAATCCAGTTCACTAACCACTGACCTATCACGGCTCCCTAAGATGGTACAATAAAGTGGTATAATTTGGTGGTATAACTATAACTCTCCGTATCCTTAATAGTCGATGTTTTACGACGGTGGCTAGTTAGACCACCGACCAACGCCCATCGAAAGAGGGGAGATAAACAACGCCTCCATCTTGAACCGGAACGGGGGTATGGGGGTTGGGGAAGGATGGGGGTCCTGTGAGATTGAAGAATAAAGGTCTCATGCACAGACCAGTCACCAGAAGGTGTTGTAATCTTAACTTTAACTTTGATAGAAAACACTTGTGTGACTCGACCGTGATTCACGGCTGCTTGTTTCAACATAAAAGTGGCATTTTAGCTCCGGTATTTGAAATGTTGCAGCATTTCTTGGGGTGTCCAGAGTCTGATATATTCCACTCATTCTTAACATTGATATTTTGTGCCAATTGTTTCACTTGATAACATCACACTCCAAAACGTAGAATTGTGTACTTAACTATGTGTGGACGATATTTTAGTAGAATCATCATCATCATCATCATCATCATCATCATCATCATCATCATCATCATCATCATCATCATCATCATCATCATCATCATCATCATCACCATCATCATCATCATCATCATCATCATCATCATCATCATCATCATCATCATCATCATCATCATCATCATCATCATCATCATCATCATCATCATCATCATCATCATCATCATCATCATCATCATCATCATCATCATCATCACCATCATCATCATCATCACCATCACCATCATCATCATCACCATCATCATCATCATCATCATCATCATCATCATCATCATCATCATCATCATCATCATCATCATCACCATCATCATCATCACCATTATCATCATCACCATCATTATCATCATCATTTGCATCATCATCACCATCATCATCATCATCACCATCATCACCATCATCACCATCATCATCATCATCACCATCATCATCATCATCATCATCATCAACATCATCATCATCACCATCATCATCATCATCATCATCACCATCATCATCATCACCATCATCATCATCATCATCATCATCACCATCATCACCATCATCATCATCACCATCATCATCATCATCATCATCACCATCATCATCATCACCATCATCATCATCATCATCACCATCATCATCATCATCACCATCATCATCATCATCATCATCATCATCACCATCATCATCATCACCATCATTATCATCATCATCATCATCATCACCATCATCACCATCATTATCATCATCATCATCATCACCATCATCATCATCACCATCATCATCATCACCATCATTATCATCATCATCATCATCATCACCATCATCATCATCATCATCATCATCATCAAGCACCAAGCCTCCTGATGTAAGGAATCATGTTTCGCCGCAACTCTCGATCTCGACAGTTATTCATCATTTCTGTTGTTGACCTTCTGCCAAGACATTCTCTTAAGCTGTCTTGTATCTTTCCTCATTACATCCCTCTATTACTTCGACCCTCAATTTTCCCAGTTGTTTCAATATATTCCAGCTCCCTTCTCATTACATGGCCAAAAGAAATGATGATTGTTTCTTCCTTATCTTGGATATTCATCATTATCGTTATCGTGCTGTACCGGTTGGCGTAGGCGATCATGTCCTTCCATAATCTTCTATCTACAGTGCATCGTATCAGTTCTGTTGTTGAAGTTTCACCAATATGTCCTCAATCGCCTATTCAGAAGTATTTGGAGACTTCTGGATAGTGTCGCTTCAAGCATCGAAACTTATGATGTGAGTCGGCATTTCCGGAGACTTCTGGATAGTGTCGCGTCAAGCATCGAAACTCATGATGCGAGTCGGCATTTCCGGAGACTTCTGGATAGTGTCGCTTCAAGCATTGAAACTCATGATGTGATCCGGCATTTCCGGAGACTTCTGGATTATGTCGCTTCAAACATCGAAACTCATGATGCGAGTCGGCATTCCTCACCTTCCCAGAGTAATACCCTTGAACCTATTTCTGCAAGCGACTGGGTCGACCGCGGGGTTTTTTGTTATCTAACCGCGAGTACAAAGAAAACTGCCTCCAGCAGGAATCGGACACGGGTTGTCCGATCGACCCAGTTGGGTACCACCAAATTATACCACCTTATTATACCATCATGAAGCCGCGATAGCTCAGTGGTTAGTGAACTGGACTACAAAGGACAAGAGGTAGGGTTCGATCCCAACCGAATGCTTCCAGGTTCACCCAGCCTTAAATGGGTACCGGATTTTTTTCTGGGAAAGTGAAGCGCCGCGGGCGTAATACCGACCACATTACCCCAAAAATCATGTGCTGAAGGTCTGTAAAATTTATGGTCACTAACACCATATTTCCCTATACGCCACTTGGCGTGACGGGGGTACTTTACTTTTACTTTTATTGTACCATCTTATCTAGACATAATTATATCATCAAATTATTCAATCTTATTCTATCATCTTACTCCATCCCACAGCACCATCTTTAAGTCCTAGACAAACGTTGATTCTTTAAACAAAATTGTTCATTAAAAGTACATCCTTTTAAGACAACAACTAAAGAAAAACAAAATTAAAAAAAAAAACAATATGGACACATTTAATACAAAAACAAAACCAAGTAGTTTTTTAAAAATTGATTTCCGGTGACGTGTTAACCGGAAATTGATTTCAAATTCGACGCGGCAGGCAGCGACCGAGCATGTTATTTCTAAACATATTTAAAAGTCACGTCGGGAAAAGTAGATTGAGATATTGCATCAAAGAACTATCTGTTTGCGTATTCGGTTTAGACTTTGAGCGTAGAAGGCTATTTTTATATGTGGACGATATTGCAAAAATGTGCTGTCTTCAAAAATATAATTTAAGAAGATTCTGCGAGATTTATTTTGTATTTATCTGAGAACCATAGACTCTTAAGTGGTACATTTGAAAAGGAAATGCATACTATGAAACTGGGGTGTTCCCGGAAGATCCGAAACGTCTCAAAGAAAGATTTTACCTACCTCAAGAGAGAAAGTTCATAAAGTCAAAGAAAGATTTTACCTACCACAAGAGAGAAAGTTCATAAAATCAAAGAAAGATTTTACCTACCACAAGAGAGAAAGTTCATAAAATAAAAGAAAGATTTTACCTACCACAAGAGAGAAAGTTCATAAAATCAAAGAAAGATTTTACCTACCACAAGAGAGAAAGTTCATAAAATCAAAGAAAGATTTTACCTAACACAAGAGAGAAAGTTCATAAAATCAAAGAAAGATTTTACCTACCACAAGAGAGAAAGTTCATAAAATCAAAGAAAGATTTTACCTACCACAAGAGAGAAAGTTCATAAAATCAAAGAAGGATTTTACCTACCACAAGAGAGAAAGTTCATAAAATCAAAGAAGGATTTTACCTACCACAAGAGAGAAAGTTCATAAAATCAAAGAAAGATTTTACCTACCACAAGAGAGAAAGTTCATAAAATCAAAGAAAGATTTTACCTACCACAAGAGAGAAAGTTCATAAAATCAAAGAAAGATTTTACCTACCACAAGAGAGAAAGTTCATAAAATCTACAGTGCATCGTATCAGTTCTGTTGTTGAAGTTTCACCAATATGTCCTCAATCGCCTATTCAGAAGTATTTGGAGACTTCTGGATAGTGTCGCTTCAAGCATCGAAACTTATGATGTGAGTCGGCATTTCCGGAGACTTCTGGATAGTGTCGCGTCAAGCATCGAAACTCATGATGCGAGTCGGCATTTCCGGAGACTTCTGGATAGTGTCGCTTCAAGCATTGAAACTCATGATGTGATCCGGCATTTCCGGAGACTTCTGGATTATGTCGCTTCAAACATCGAAACTCATGATGCGAGTCGGCATTCCTCACCTTCCCAGAGTAATACCCTTGAACCTATTTCTGCAAGCGACTGGGTCGACCGCGGGGTTTTTTGTTATCTAACCGCGAGTACAAAGAAAACTGCCTCCAGCAGGAATCGGACACGGGTTGTCCGATCGACCCAGTTGGGTACCACCAAATTATACCACCTTATTATACCATCATGAAGCCGCGATAGCTCAGTGGTTAGTGAACTGGACTACAAAGGACAAGAGGTAGGGTTCGATCCCAACCGAATGCTTCCAGGTTCACCCAGCCTTAAATGGGTACCGGATTTTTTTCTGGGAAAGTGAAGCGCCGCGGGCGTAATACCGACCACATTACCCCAAAAATCATGTGCTGAAGGTCTGTAAAATTTATGGTCACTAACACCATATTTCCCTATACGCCACTTGGCGTGACGGGGGTACTTTACTTTTACTTTTATTGTACCATCTTATCTAGACATAATTATATCATCAAATTATTCAATCTTATTCTATCATCTTACTCCATCCCACAGCACCATCTTTAAGTCCTAGACAAACGTTGATTCTTTAAACAAAATTGTTCATTAAAAGTACATCCTTTTAAGACAACAACTAAAGAAAAACAAAATTAAAAAAAAAAACAATATGGACACATTTAATACAAAAACAAAACCAAGTAGTTTTTTAAAAATTGATTTCCGGTGACGTGTTAACCGGAAATTGATTTCAAATTCGACGCGGCAGGCAGCGACCGAGCATGTTATTTCTAAACATATTTAAAAGTCACGTCGGGAAAAGTAGATTGAGATATTGCATCAAAGAACTATCTGTTTGCGTATTCGGTTTAGACTTTGAGCGTAGAAGGCTATTTTTATATGTGGACGATATTGCAAAAATGTGCTGTCTTCAAAAATATAATTTAAGAAGATTCTGCGAGATTTATTTTGTATTTATCTGAGAACCATAGACTCTTAAGTGGTACATTTGAAAAGGAAATGCATACTATGAAACTGGGGTGTTCCCGGAAGATCCGAAACGTCTCAAAGAAAGATTTTACCTACCTCAAGAGAGAAAGTTCATAAAGTCAAAGAAAGATTTTACCTACCACAAGAGAGAAAGTTCATAAAATCAAAGAAAGATTTTACCTACCACAAGAGAGAAAGTTCATAAAATAAAAGAAAGATTTTACCTACCACAAGAGAGAAAGTTCATAAAATCAAAGAAAGATTTTACCTACCACAAGAGAGAAAGTTCATAAAATCAAAGAAAGATTTTACCTAACACAAGAGAGAAAGTTCATAAAATCAAAGAAAGATTTTACCTACCACAAGAGAGAAAGTTCATAAAATCAAAGAAAGATTTTACCTACCACAAGAGAGAAAGTTCATAAAATCAAAGAAGGATTTTACCTACCACAAGAGAGAAAGTTCATAAAATCAAAGAAGGATTTTACCTACCACAAGAGAGAAAGTTCATAAAATCAAAGAAAGATTTTACCTACCACAAGAGAGAAAGTTCATAAAATCAAAGAAAGATTTTACCTACCACAAGAGAGAAAGTTCATAAAATCAAAGAAAGATTTTACCTACCACAAGAGAGAAAGTTCATAAAATCAAAGAAAGATTTTACCTACCACAAGAGAGAAAGTTCATAAAATCAAAGAAAGATTTTACCTACCACAAGAGAGAAAGTTCATAAAATCAAAGAAAGATTTTACCTACCCACGAGGGGAGATATAATTTGCGGTCTTTTACTCTTCTGTTCGCCTCTGCTGCTGTTATGTTTCCTTGTGCCTCTAATATTCCATCTTTTTCGTGGTAGGCCCTTGTGTCTAGTGTAATCGCAACGTTTATTGAGGGCTCGTTGTATTGTGTTTTGATCACTCTGCCTTGTCACGTGACTAAACAATTGTATCTGTTGTTTCTTTATATTTTCTATGGCGAGGGTTATTCTTAGCGTTTTTCTCAGTTCTTTATTTCTAATCTTATCTCTCAGACTGTTTCCTGTCATTCGTCTGACACACTTCATCTAGGTAGAGGTTATTTTCTTATTGTTGTTGCATCTAGGGTCCAGGTCTGGCATTGGTAGCACAACGTTGGGATGAAGATTGTGTTGTAGGGTGCTCGTTTTGCCTGTTAGAGTTATTTCCTTGTTGGACAATAGTGGTGATACCTGTCCAATGATTTGACAAGCTTTGCTACATCGTGATTCTATCTCTGCTGTTTGTGAATTATCGTTTGTCGCAATACTTCCTGGGTATATGAATTCATCTACTTGTTTTAGTTGCATTCCTTCTATAGTTATGTTGTTAGTCTGTTTATCTTAGGCGACATTCATGACTTCTGTTTTGTTGATATGGATTTTCATGTTGTATTGTGTGCCTGTACTTTTGAGTCTATTTAAGTGTTCTTGTAGGTCTCCTATTTATCCATGTATTAGTGCCTGATCGTCTGCAAATATATTTTCGTTGATCTCTGTCTCTGATGGTTTGGCTAACTTGCATATATAGTCCATGTATGTAATAAACAGTAGGGGGGATAGTACGCACCCCTGTCTTACACTTGATCTAACTTTGAAGTGGTCTGTGTAGCTTGCTGCTATTCTGACTGTGCAGCTGCGTTGATGTAGAGACTTTTAATAATGTTGGTTAGATGCTGGCTTACTCCGTATGTTGTTAGTATCTCCCACAGTTGTTCTCTGTTTACTCTGTCGCATGCTTTTTCTGGTCAATGAAAGCTATGTATAAATTTTGATTGTATTCTGTCGTTTTTTTCTGCAAGCTGTTTTAATGTGAATAGTGCAGCGTCAGCATATATTCTCTGGCGATTTTTTTGGTCGGAACCCCGTTTGAGAGTCGTTGAAAAAATAAGATTTCACGTAAAAGAATTACAGAAATTCACCAAACAGTTTCCGAGATAATTGATCAACTCTGTGGGCACGAATTTGTGAACGAACTATAGTATTTTTGTGTTTATGCACATCTAACCACAAGGATTGCCTGACATTTTATAACGCTTAGACTTTGATAAAATGCTTATATAATCATAATATAAGTAAAGTACCCCCGTCACGCCAAGTGGCTTATAGCGAAATATGGTGTTAGTGACCCTATATTTTACAGACCTTCAGCACATGATTTTTGGGGTAATGTGGTCGGTATTACGCCCGTGCTGCTGTACTTTATCAGAAAAAAATCCGGTATCAATTTAAGGCTGGGTGAACCCGGAAGCCGTCGGTTGGGATCGAGTCCCCTTGTCCTTTGTAATCCAGTTCACTAACCACTGACCTATCACGGCTCCCTAAGATGGTACAATAAAGTGGTATAATTTGGTGGTATAACTATAACTCTCCGTATCCTTAATAGTCGATGTTTTACGACGGTGGCTAGTTAGACCACCGACCAACGCCCATCGAAAGAGGGGAGATAAACAACGCCTCCATCTTGAACCGGAACGGGGGTATGGGGGTTGGGGAAGGATGGGGGTCCTGTGAGATTGGAGAATAAAGGTCTCATGCACAGACCAGTCACCAGAAGGTGTTGTAATCTTAACTTTAACTTTGATAGAAAACACTTGTGTGACTCGACCGTGATTCACGGCTGCTTGTTTCAACATAAAAGTGGCATTTTAGCTCCGGTATTTGAAATGTTGCAGCATTTCTTGGGGTGTCCAGAGTCTGATACATTCCACTCATTCTTAACATTGATATTTTGTGCCAATTGTTTCACTTGATAACATCACACTCCAAAACGTAGAATTGTGTACTTAACTATGTGTGGACGATATTTTAGTAGAATCATCATCATCATCATCGTCATCATCATCATCATCATCATCATCATCATCATCATCATCATCACCATCACCATCATCATCATCATCATCATCATCATCATCATCATCATCATCATCATCATCATCATCATCATCATCATCATCATCATCATCATCATCATCATCATCATCACCATCATTATCATCATCATCATCATCATCACCATCACCATCACCATCACCATCATCATCATCATCATCACCATCACCATCATCATCATCACCATCATTATCATCATCATCATCATCATCATCATCATCATCATCATCATCATCATCATCACCATCATCATCATCACCATTATCATCATCACCATCATTATCATCATCATTTGCATCATCATCACCATCATCATCATCATCACCATCATCACCATCATCACCATCATCATCATCATCACCATCATCATCATCATCATCATCATCATCACCATCATCACCATCATCATCATCATCATCATCACCATCATCATCATCACCATCATCATCATCATCATCATCACCATCATCACCATCATCATCATCACCATCATCATCATCATCATCATCACCATCATCATCATCACCATCATCATCATCATCACCATCATCATCATCATCACCATCATCATCATCATCATCATCATCACCATCATCATCATCACCATCATTATCATCATCATCATCATCATCATCATCACCATCATCACCATCATTATCATCATCATCATCATCACCATCATCATCATCACCATCATCATCATCACCATCATTATCATCATCATCATCATCATCACCATCATCATCATCATCATCATCATCATCATCAAGCACCAAGCCTCCTGATGTAAGGAATCATGTTTCGCCGCAACTCTCGATCTCGACAGTTATTCATCATTTCTGTTGTTGACCTTCTGCCAAGACATTCTCTTAAGCTGTCTTGTATCTTTCCTCATTACATCCCTCTATTACTTCGACCCTCAATTTTCCCAGTTGTTTCAATATATTCCAGCTCCCTTCTCATTACATGGCCAAAAGAAATGATGATTGTTTCTTCCTTATCTTGGATATTCATCATTATCGTTATCGTGCTGTACCGGTTGGCGTAGGCGATCATGTCCTTCCACAATCTTCTATCTACAGTGCATCGTATCAGTTCTGTTGTTGAAGTTTCACCAATATGTCCTCAATCGCCTATTCAGAAGTATTTGGAGACTTCTGGATAGTGTCGCTTCAAGCATCGAAACTTATGATGTGAGTCGGCATTTCCGGAGACTTCTGGATAGTGTCGCTTCAAGCATCGAAACTCATGATGCGAGTCGGCATTTCCGGAGACTTCTGGATAGTGTCGCTTCAAGCATTGAAACTCATGATGTGATCCGGCATTTCCGGAGACTTCTGGATTATGTCGCTTCAAACATCGAAACTCATGATGCGAGTCGGCATTCCTCACCTTCCCAGAGTAATACCCTTGAACCTATTTCTGCCAGCGACTGGGTCGACCGCGGGGTTTTTTGTTATCTAACCGCGAGTACAAAGAAAACTGCCTCCAGCAGGAATCGGACACGGGTTGTCCGATCGACCCAGTTGGGTACTACCAAATTATACCACCTTATTATACCATCATGAAGCCGCGATAGCTCAGTGGTTAGTGAACTGGACTACAAAGGACAAGAGGTAGGGTTCGATCCCAACCGAATGCTTCCAGGTTCACCCAGCCTTAAATGGGTACCGGATTTTTTTCTGGGAAAGTGAAGCGCCGCGGGCGTAATACCGACCACATTACCCCAAAAATCATGTGCTGAAGGTCTGTAAAATTTATGGTCACTAACACCATATTTCCCTATACGCCACTTGGCGTGACGGGGGTACTTTACTTTTACTTTTATTGTACCATCTTATCTAGACATAATTATATCATCAAATTATTCAATCTTATTCTATCATCTTACTCCATCCCACAGCACCATCTTTAAGTCCTAGACAAACGTTGATTCTTTAAACAAAATTGTTCATTAAAAGTACATCCTTTTAAGACAACAACTAAAGAAAAACAAAATTTAAAAAAAAAACAATATGGACACATTTAATACAAAAACAAAACCAAGTAGTTTTTTAAAAATTGATTTCCGGTGACGTGTTAACCGGAAATTGATTTCAAATTCGACGCGGCAGGCAGCGACCGAGCATGTTATTTCTAAACATATTTAAAAGTCACGTCGGGAAAAGTAGATTGAGATATTGCATCAAAGAACTATCTGTTTGCGTATTCGGTTTAGACTTTGAGCGTAGAAGGCTATTTTTATATGTGGACGATATTGCAAAAATGTGCTGTCTTCAAAAATATAATTTAAGAAGATCCTGCGAGATTTATTTTGTATTTATCTGAGAACCATAGACTCTTAAGTGGTACATTTGAAAAGGAAATGCATACTATGAAACTGGGGTGTTCCCGGAAGATCCGAAACGTCTCAAAGAAAGATTTTACCTACCTCAAGAGAGAAAGTTCATAAAGTCAAAGAAGGATTTTACCTACCACAAGAGAGAAAGTTCATAAAATCAAAGAAAGATTTTACCTACCACAAGAGAGAAAGTTCATAAAATAAAAGAAAGATTTTACCTACCACAAGAGAGAAAGTTCATAAAATCAAAGAAAGATTTTACCTACCACAAGAGAGAAAGTTCATAAAATCAAAGAAAGATTTTACCTACCACAAGAGAGAAAGTTCATAAAATCAAAGAAAGATTTTACCTACCACATGAGAGAAAGTTCATAAAATCAAAGAAAGATTTTACCTACCACAAGAGAGAAAGTTCATAAAATCAAAGAAGGATTTTACCTACCACAAGAGAGAAAGTTCATAAAATCAAAGAAGGATTTTACCTACCACAAGAGAGAAAGTTCATAAAATAATAAGAAAGATTTTACCTACCACAAGAGAGAAAGTTCATAAAATCAAAGAAAGATTTTACCTACCACAAGAGAGAAAGTTCATAAAATCAAAGAAAGATTTTACCTACCACAAGAGAGAAAGTTCATAAAATCAAAGAAAGATTTTACCTACCACAAGAGAGAAAGTTCATAAAATCAAAGACAGATTTTACCTACCACAAGAGAGAAAGTTCATAAAATCAAAGAAAGATTTTACCTACCCACGAGGGGAGATATAATTTGCGGTCTTTTACTCTTCTGTTCGCCTCTGCTGCTGTTATGTTTCCTTGTGCCTCTAATATTCCATCTTTTTCGTGGTAGGCCCTTGTGTCTAGTGTAATCGCAACGTTTATTGAGGGCTCGTTGTATTGTGTTTTGATCACTCTGCCTTGTCACGTGACTAAACAATTGTATCTGTTGTTTCTTTATATTTTCTATGGCGAGGGTTATTCTTAGCGTTTTTCTCAGTTCTTTATTTCTAATCTTATCTCTCAGACTGTTTCCTGTCATTCGTCTGACACACTTCATCTAGGTAGAGGTTATTTTCTTATTGTTCTTGCATCTAGGGTCCAGGTCTGGCATTGGTAGCACAACGTTGGGATGAAGATTGTGTTGTAGGGTGCTCGTTTTGCCTGTTAGAGTTATTTCCTTGTTGGACAATAATAGTGGTGATACCTGTCCAATGATTTGACAAGCTTTGCTACATCGTGATTCTATCTCTGCTGTTTGTGAATTATCGTTTGTCGCAATACTTCCTGGGTATATGAATTCATCTACTTGTTTTAGTTGCATTCCTTCTATAGTTATGTTGTTAGTCTGTTTATCTTAGGCGACATTCATGACTTCTGTTTTGTTGATATGGATTTTCATGTTGTATTTTGTGCCTGTACTTTTGAGTCTATTTAAGTGTTCTTGTAGGTCTCCTATTTATCCATGTATTAGTGCCTGATCGTCTGCAAATATATTTTCGTTGATCTCTGTCTCTGATGGTTTGGCTAACTTGCATATATAGTCCATGTATGTAATAAACAGTAGGGGGGATAGTACGCACCCCTGTCTTACACTTGATCTAACTTTGAAGTGGTCTGTGTAGCTTGCTGCTATTCTGACTGTGCAGCTGCGTTGATGTAGAGACTTTTAATAATGTTGGTTAGATGCTGGCTTACTCCGTATGTTGTTAGTATCTCCCACAGTTGTTCTCTGTTTACTCTGTCGCATGCTTTTTCTGGTCAATGAAAGCTATGTATAAATTTTGATTGTATTCTGTCGTTTTTTTCTGCAAGCTGTTTTAATGTGAATAGTGCAGCGTCAGCATATATTCTCTGGCGATTTTTTTGGTCGGAACCCCGTTTGAGAGTCGTTGAAAAAATAAGATTTCACGTAAAAGAATTACAGAAATTCACCAAACAGTTTCCGAGATAATTGATCAACTCTGTGGGCACGAATTTGTGAACGAACTATAGTATTTTTGTGTTTATGCACATCTAACCACAAGGATTGCCTGACATTTTATAACGCTTAGACTTTGATAAAATGCTTATATAATCATAATATAAGTAAAGTACCCCCGTCACGCCAAGTGGCTTATAGCGAAATATGGTGTTAGTGACCCTATATTTTACAGACCTTCAGCACATGATTTTTGGGGTAATGTGGTCGGTATTACGCCCGTGCTGCTGTACTTTATCAGAAAAAAATCCGGTATCAATTTAAGGCTGGGTGAACCCGGAAGCCGTCGGTTGGGATCGAGTCCCCTTGTCCTTTGTAATCCAGTTCACTAACCACTGACCTATCACGGCTCCCTAAGATGGTACAATAAAGTGGTATAATTTGGTGGTATAACTATAACTCTCCGTATCCTTAATAGTCGATGTTTTACGACGGTGGCTAGTTAGACCACCGACCAACGCCCATCGAAAGAGGGGAGATAAACAACGCCTCCATCTTGAACCGGAACGGGGGTATGGGGGTTGGGGAAGGATGGGGGTCCTGTGAGATTGGAGAATAAAGGTCTCATGCACAGACCAGTCACCAGAAGGTGTTGTAATCTTAACTTTAACTTTGATAGAAAACACTTGTGTGACTCGACCGTGATTCACGGCTGCTTGTTTCAACATAAAAGTGGCATTTTAGCTCCGGTATTTGAAATGTTGCAGCATTTCTTGGGGTGTCCAGAGTCTGATACATTCCACTCATTCTTAACATTGATATTTTGTGCCAATTGTTTCACTTGATAACATCACACTCCAAAACGTAGAATTGTGTACTTAACTATGTGTGGACGATATTTTAGTAGAATCATCATCATCATCATCATCATCATCATCATCATCATCATCATCATCATCATCATCATCATCACCATCACCATCATCATCATCATCATCATCATCATCATCATCATCATCATCACCATCACCATCATCATCATCATCATCATCATCACCATCACCATCATCATCATCACCATCATTATCATCATCATCATCATCATCATCATCATCATCATCATCATCATCATCATCACCATCATCATCATCACCATTATCATCATCACCATCATTATCATCATCATTTGCATCATCATCACCATCATCATCATCATCACCATCATCACCATCATCACCATCATCATCATCATCACCATCATCATCATCATCATCATCATCATCATCATCATCACCATCATCATCATCATCATCATCACCATCATCATCATCACCATCATCATCATCATCATCATCACCATCATCACCATCATCATCATCACCATCATCATCATCATCATCATCACCATCATCATCATCACCATCATCATCATCATCACCATCATCATCATCATCACCATCATCATCATCATCATCATCATCACCATCATCATCATCACCATCATTATCATCATCATCATCATCATCATCATCACCATCATCACCATCATTATCATCATCATCATCATCACCATCATCATCATCACCATCATCATCATCACCATCATTATCATCATCATCATCATCATCACCATCATCATCATCATCATCATCATCATCAAGCACCAAGCCTCCTGATGTAAGGAATCATGTTTCGCCGCAACTCTCGATCTCGACAGTTATTCATTATTTCTGTTGTTGACCTTCTGCCAAGACATTCTCTTAAGCTGTCTTGTACCTTTCCTCATTACATCCCTCTATTACTTCGACCCTCAATTTTCCCAGTTGTTTCAATATATTCCAGCTCCCTTCTCATTACATGGCCAAAAGAAATGATGATTGTTTCTTCCTTATCTTGGATATTCATCATTATTGTTATCGTGCTGTACCGGTTGGCGTAGGCGATCATGTCCTTCCACAATCTTCTATCTACAGTGCATCGTATCAGTTCTGTTGTTGAAGTTTCACCAATATGTGCTCAACCGCCTATACAGAAGTATTCGGAGACTTCTGGATAGTGTCGCTTCGAGCATCGAAACTCATGATGCGAGTCGGCATTTCCGGAGACTTCTGGATAGTGTCGCTTCAAACATCGAAACTCATGATGCGAGTCGGCATTCCTCACCTTCCCAGAGTAATACCCTTGAACCTATTTCTGCAGCGACTGGGTCGACCGCGGGGTTTTTTGTTATCTAACCGCGAGTACAACGAAAACTGCCTCCAGCAGGAATCGGACACGGGTTGTCCGATCGACCCAGTTGGGTACCACCAAATTATACCACCTTATTTTACCATCATGGAGCCGCGATAGCTCAGTGGTTAGTGAACTGGACTACAAAGGACAAGAGGTAGGGTTCGATCCCAACCGAATGCTTCCAGGTTCAGCCAGCCTTAAATGGGTGCCGGATTTTTTTCTGGGAAAGTGAAGCGGCACGGGCGTAATACCGACCACATTACCCCAAAAATCATGTGCTGAAGGTCTGTAAAATTTATGATCACTAACACCATATTTCCCTATACGCCACTTGGCGTGACGGGGGTACTTTACTTTTACTTTTATTGTACCATCTTATCTAGACATAATTATACCATCAAATTATTCAATCTTATTCTATCATCTTACTCCATCCCACAGCACCATCTTTAAGTCCTAGACAAACGTTGATTCTTTAAACAAAATTGTTCATTAAAAGTACATCCTTTTAAGACAAGAACTAAAGAAAAACAAAATAAAAAATAAAAAAAACAATATGGACACATTTAATACAAAAACAAAACCAAGTAGTTTTTTAAAAATTGATTTCCGGTGACGCGTTAACCGGAAATTGATTTCAAATTCGACGCGGCAGGCAGCGACCGAGCATGTTATTTCTAAACATATTAGAAAGTCACGTCGGGAAAATTAGATTGAGATCTCGCATCAAAGAACTATCTGTTTGCGTATTCGGTTTAGACTTTGGGCGTAGAAGGCTATTTTTATATGTGGACGATTTTGGAAAAATGTGCTATCTTCAAAAATATAATGTAAGAAGATCCTGCGAGATTTATTTTGTATTTATCTGAGAACCATAGACTCTTAAGTGGTACATTTGAAAAGGAAATGCATACAATGAAACTGGGGTGTTCCCGGAAGATCCGAAACGTCTCAAAGAAAGATTTTACCTACCTCAAGAGAGAAAGTTCATAAAATCAAAGAAAGATTTTACCTACCACAAGAGAGAAAGTTCATAAAATCAAAGAAAGATTTTACCTACCACAAGAGAGAAAGTTCATAAAATCAAAGAAAGATTTTACCTACCACAAGAGAGAAAGTTCATAAAATCAAAGAAAGATTTTACCTACCACAAGAGAGAAAGTTCATAAAATCAAAGAAAGATTTTACCTACCACAAGAGAGAAAGTTCATAAAATCAAAGAAAGATTTTACCTGCCACAAGAGAGAAAGTTCATAAAATCAAAGAAAGATTTTACCTACCACAAGAGAGAAAGTTCATAAAATCAAAGAAAGATTTTACCTACCACAAGAGAGAAAGTTCATAAAATCAAAAATAAAGTTAAAAGTTCATACCTTTGTAAAGTTAAAAATACAATTTAAGAAATGGTTACTTCAATTCCGTAATGCGCATGAGAAAAGAAAGGTGATCCTTTGTAAAGTTAAAAAAAAATTGTTACTTCGACTCCTTAATGAGCATACAAAGAGAAAGGGGATCCTATGTAAAGTTAAAAAAAATAATTTGTTACTTCGACTCCTTAATGAGCATACAAAGAGAAAGGTGATCCTTTGTAAAGTTAAAAAAAAATAGTTTGTTACTTCGACTCCTTAATGAGCATACAAAGAGAAAGGTGATCCTTTGTAAAGTTAAAAAAAATAGTTTGTTACTTCGACTCCTTAATGAGCATACAAAGAGAAAGGTGATCCTTTGTAAAGTTAAAAAAAAATAGTTTGTTACTTCGACTCATTAATGGGCATACAAAGAGAAAGGTGATCCTTTGTAAAGTTAAAAAAAATAGTTTGTTACTTCGACTCCTTAATAAGCATACAAAGAGAAAGGTGATCCTTTGTAAAGTTAAAAAAAATAGTTTGTTACTTCGACTCCTTAATGAGCATACAAAGAGAAAGGTGATCCTTTGTAAAGTTAAAAAAAAATAGTTTGTTACTTCGACTCATTAATGGGCATACAAACAGAAAGGTGATCCTTTGTAAAGTTAAAAAAAAATAGTTTGTTACTTCGACTCATTAATGAGCATACAAAGAGAAAGGTGATCCTTTGTAAAGTTAAAAAAAAATAGTTTGTTACTTCGACTCATTAATGGGCATACAAACAGAAAGGTGATCCTTTGTAAAGTTAAAAAAAAATAGTTTGTTACTTCGACTCATTAATGAGCATACATAGAGAAAGGTGATCCTTTGTAAAGTTAAAAAAATATTTTGTTACTTCGACTCCTTAATGAGCATACAAAGAGAAAGGTGATCCTTTGTAAAGTTAAAAAAAAATAGTTTGTTACTTCGACTCCTTAATGAGCATACAAAGAGAGAGGTGATCCTTTGTAAAGTTAAAAAAATAATTTGTTACTTCGACTCATTAAAGGGCATTCAAAGAGAAAGGTGATCCTTTGTAAAGTTAAAAAAAAAATAAATCTTTACTTCGACTCCTTACATAAACAACTGTGCATTACTAATGCGCTAAAGACGGATGAAAGTAATCACAAAGCGTAAAACACAATGCAATGCAATCCGTTAATAAGATGAAACGAAAAAAAAAAAGAACAAGAAGAGAAAGACAAAACGACAATGACGGTTACCTTATGTCAGGGAACCTATCAATTACACGCCTTCGTAATTGCCCTCGCCTCGTTCTCGACGTTTATATATTGCACAATAACAATTGTGTTCATAACTACTACATCGATAGAGACGGCTCGTAAACAGTTTTATCTCTTATTTCATCTAAAAACACTCCCAGCAACATTAACCCATTAGCAACTAAATCTAGAAACAGGATGTTGAAAATCTTAATTTCGACAATGAGATTGTACTTTTAGAGGCTGCTTGTATTAAGAACGTGTAAATCATCATCAAGTATCATTCAGGCTAACGTAGATGATCATGTCTCTCCCACAACTTCTATCTCTACAGTTGTTTATCGGTTCTGTTGTTGATTTATCACTAAACCATTTACTTGAAATATTCTTCTTCTTTTTCCTTTTCTGTTGATTTTTATTTACTCTTTTTTTCTCTCCTAGAAATTTTCCCTGTTGTCACAATATACTTCAGCTGTTTCCTTGTCATTATGAGTTGCTTGTTTTCTCAAACTGTGGACAATAAGCAGGTGAACTTGCAAAAGTATGCGGGAGCCTTCAAACGTTTTTAGGCACCTATGAGCCTAAACAAAAAATTTAAAATCAAAGGTAAAAAAAAATAGTAAAAAAAAAAACAAACAAACAACAAAAACAGTAAACCCTGAAACAAGTTAGGAAAACTGAATGGTAAGAGATGTATGGAAAATATGAGCTAGAACATGACAGCTTAAAAAAAAACTCAGCAAACATGAGTAGACCAAGATATTCAGACTCAGAACAGGTCATTGTGAACTTAGACCACACCTACACAAGAAAGGACTCAGTGAACTAATAACATTTGATTGTGGATCAGATCATACACTACAGGAATGCAGCTCTCTCAACATTATAAGAACACAAATATGACCCACGGAATTAACCCTACATGAATGAAGCTCTCTCAACATCATAAGAACACAAATATGTCCCACGGAATTAACTCTACATGAATGCAGCTCTCTCAACATTATAAGAACACAAATATGACCCACGGAATTAACCCTACATGTCCAGCTATGGAGACCCGGTGAAGACCTCAAAAGCAGTGACTTGTTCGTGACTCAAGCTGGTCTAAACATGTAAATGTATAGCTTTAGCTGATCGCTGAAGCAGACAAAGAAGGAGACATTGAGCTTGTCTTAGTCTGCCTCTACTACAACGCCCACGTTAGCTCTCTTTAGTTGTCCATGTATTCTCAACATTCTTCTCTAACATCACATTTCTGCTACAACCAATGTACCTTCTTCTTTTCTGATCTTATCTCTCATGCTGTTTCCTGCCATGCGTCTAACACATTTTTTCATTATGATAGTGTTTATTTTTCTTAGTGTTCTTGAGTCTAGGAGCAAATTCTGGCATTGGTAGCACAGCGTTCGGAGGAAGCTTTTATTGTAAAGTGCCCGTTTTGCCTCTAGAGTTATTTCCTTGCTTGACAGCAGTGGTGAAAGTTGTCCGATTATTTTACAATCTGTGTTGTATTTTGAGTCTATTTCTGCTGTTTGTGTATTGTCGTTTGCCACTAGGCAACCTAGGTATTTAAATTCCTCTACTTGTTTTAGTTGTCTGCCGTCTATCATTCTGTTGATGGTTTGTTTTCCATTTGCCACGTTCATGGCTTCTGTCTTGCTGGTGTTGATTTTCATGTTGCATTAGGTACCTTTGTGTCTTCTTTATCATTATCTTACAAAAAAACCTATCTTTACGCCATTTTCATATTACTGGCGTCTGTTGTGGACTTATTTAACTGGAGAATAAAAGCCGCTTATTCAATGCCGTCGTTGCGAGGTGTTCGGTTCTATGTTTTTTTTCACCCCCGATTGAAAAATAATCTTTTGACCCAACTGGAATTCAAACATGTGTTCTCTTGGTTTGGAGCCCAACACGTTATTAATTCGACCACCCGCTCTTCTTTATTTTAATTGAATATAATAAAACGCATGGACTAGAAATGAATATCAAAAAGACTAAAACTATGATCATAAACAAAGAAAATTCTCAAGACCTACAATTAAATATCACAGTTGAGGGAATACATCTGGAGACAGTCCAGAGTTACAACTACCTGGGACATACTATAACCAATGATGAAAAATGCAAAACTGAAATAAACAAAAGAATAGGTATGGCAAAAAGTCATTTTAATGCCATGAAAAATATACTAACAACAAAACAAATATTAGCAGGGCTGAAACTAAGAATGGCAAAATGTTACGTCTTCTCAATATTCCTGTATGGTGCAGAAACATGGGCATTAGACAAGAAAACAGAGCAGAAAATGGAAGCCTTTGAAATGTGAATTTATAGAAGAATAGGTAGAATTGGATGGAAACAAAAGATAACAAACGATGAAGTTTTAAAACAACTGAAAATAAAAAGAGAACTACTAAATACAATTAAGACAAGACAAATGAAATTTTTGGGGCATGTTAAAAGACACAACAGCCTACTAAAAGTAATATTGGAAAGAAAAATACAAGGTAAAAGTGGCAGAGGCAGACCAAGACTAACATGGACGAGTAACATCAAAAGATGGACAAGTCAATCTATGTCAGCCTGCACCATCAAAGCAAGAAACAAAATAGAATGGCGATCCTAGTAGCCAACCTTCGTTGCGGAGAAGGCACACGATGATAATGATAATAAAACGCCATAAAGCTCTAAGTGATTCTACGTTTCGTTATCTTAATCTCGCTACCAGATTCAGGATGAACCAATCGTCATAGTTGACCATGTCATTATAAGAGAACAGACAGAAGTTATTGTGAAAACTGGTAAAAACTGAAGGTAGAAGAGACAAAAGGAAACAGAAGAGAAATGATGCGTGATAGTTTAAGGGAATAGTTAAGTAGGTGGAAGTGACCGAAGGCCACGACATGAGACCGAACTTTGACGGTGACATTTAACCTGATCATTTGTGACTAAACATTACTACAATTTGCGCTGTGTAAAATTATTCCGTCAATTATAGCTCTAAATTATCATAACTGTTTCTTATGTTAATTATCTGAATTATAAGTTATGAAAAAAGACATCGTTTTATTTCTAATTAACATCTCTTACAGGTTTAGTCAAGGCTTAATATAAAGTCACAGACCAATGATTTAAGGAGGGTTTAGTATTTCTAGCATCCGTCCTACTCATATATATATATATATATATATATATATATATATATATATATATATATATATATATATATATATGAGTATAAAACTGAGAGTATTACACAACAGGGCCTTTTTTGGAATCCCCAGGGGAAAAGACAAAGAGGAAGACCGTGGAATTCTTGGAGAAGACAGATAGCAGAGATTAAGATGATGGAGAAGACATGGAATGATCTTAAAAGAATGGCAAAAGACAGAACGACTTGGAAAGTGTTTGTTGAAGACCTATGCTCCACTGGGAGCTAAAAAGGTAGAAGAAGAAAAAGATATATATATATATATATATATATATATATATATATATATATATATATATATATATAAAATATATATGATAGATATACAGAAACAAATCAATTTAATTGAACCACTGTTGTCATGGCAACCAGGGAGTTGATTGCCAATTACCTAACTAGTTGTCATACACATGCAAGGTCGGTAGATGTCTTTGAGCTCTTGTAGCAGGTTTGATTTCCATAAACACGGAAAACTAGTAACAGGAAGCTTTTTATACAGAGCTTCGTAGCAGGAGACAATCTGATCATCAGAAGCGGAAAATCACTGTCGAGCAAGTTTTTTTTTAGTCCTTTAGCTTTTTGACATTCTAAGAGAGGTAGTCCCGCATGACTCCCAGGCGCCTATCTCCTGAAGCGTTGACTGTAAAGCCTACAATATATTCGGCACAAAATAACTACACTTACTCTATGCTACACTTCTAGTCAAATCTACGGTCTCTACCCGGTGGTATATTTACTTGTCTTAGCTTTAATCCAGCAGATTGATGGCCTCTTCGTGGTGGCAACAGTCTAAATTGCCTTGTAATTGCAACGCCCTTTTATATAGACTCGCGCACAAACTGCTTTGGCACGGCGTAATTCGGCGGGAAGGAATGGATCAGAAATTTATAATAGGTGATAAAGATAGGTCGGGTAGATTGATAAATAACGGCTCGAATTACTTGAGCTATATCACGGCAGACATGGAGTACAGTGACCAGTTGTTTATTTAGATCACTAAGCTGGAACATAATTGAGCTGTATATTAAATATTAAAGGAATCGTGCCTCCATTGCTTCATCTTAATATCCGCCACTGGTAGTATGTCACCATTAGAATTTATAAACAGGAGAATCAGAAAACTGTGAATAAACATGAACGCCTCCGCCAGAAAGTCTGGTATTTGATGATGATTATGCATTGACTAGACAAGCAATTTAGTCTGCCGTAGAAATAAGACTTTATACTATTTCCATAATTCTGGTTAACAAAGCATAACACTATGATTGTATTTTTATAAGTTAAAATAAACACACGTTTTATATAAAGCATTTAATCGTCTAACTCATAATTAATGAGTTCTTATAAATGGATATAATTTTTATATGATAAGAAAAGCCCACTCAATGTTGATTCAACGATGCAGTAAGGCTAGTAGTAAAAGCTATTGTGTTAATTGAGTACACATGATCCTACTTCCTGGTTAGATTTCAAAGAATTTCTGGGGGGGGGGGGGGGGGGGGGGTGGGGGGGCGTAGTTGCGCCGTGACATGGCCTAAAACAAGCTGTGATATTTACTCTTTCGATCGGATGCGTTCGATTACAGCACGGTGTAACTGGGTACCTGGCTACCTTCCCTGATTTGATATCATCATCATCATCATTGAGTGCCGTCTCAGCTTCGAACGTTGGCTACCATAAAGCGCTATTCCGCTCTGTCTCTTGCTTTGATGGTGCAGATTGTCATAGGTTGACTTGTCCATCTTTTGATGTTACTCGTCCATGTTAGTCTTGGTCTACATATGCCTCTTTTACCTTGTATTTTCCCTTCCAATATTACTTTTAGTAAGCTGTTGTGTCTTTTAACATGTCCCAAAAATTTCATTTGTTTTGTTCTAACTGTGTTTAGAAGTTCTCTTTTCATTTTCAGTTGTTTTAAAACTTCATCGTTTGCTTTCTTTTCTCTCCATCCAATTCTACATATTCTTCTATAAATCCACATTTCAAAGGCTTGAATTTTCTGTTCTGTTTTCTTGTCTAATGTCCATGTTTCTGTACCATACAGGAATATTGAGAAGATGTAACATTTTGCTATTCTTAGTTTTAGCCCTGGTGTTATTTGTTTTGTTTATTTATATATAGTATATTTTTCATGACATTAACATTACTTTTTACCATACCGTATTTGATAGCAGTCTTTTCGAAGGTCAAGATCACCTGACTTAAAGCAGTCAGTGACTTATAGCATGTGCCAAGGTCTACGAGCAACAACGGTTCCCCTGTCTGGTCAAGCTGGCAGCAATCGAAGCAGGAAGGTAATCTGGTACCCATAAATCTTATACCGAATACGGATGCTCCGGACCGAAGAACGCAGTCATCACCGCAAATTAACGACACAACGCAACCACGTCCACCTAGAATTATTTTAAGGGTAAACAGGAAAGAGGAGTATTCATCTAATGAAAGCAAAGGTCTCAACTCCCTTGACCACACTGATTAATCTGTTTTCTGAGGCTCTACAGAGATATGAAGTAATATAAGGCGCAAAGAATCAGCAATGGGTCGCTGACCTCTTCCATTTTAGTTTCTACTTTCTAGCCCATTGATCTTATTATTATAAATGAAATCTCATTGAACAAATAAGGTTTCTGGTTTGCAATGGAGGCAGACTTTGGCTGAAAAAAAAAAAGTAAAGTAAAGTACCCCCCGTCACGCCGAGTGGCGTATAGGGAAATATGGTGTTAGTGACCCTATATTTTACAGACCTTCAGCACATGATTTTTGGGGTAATGTGGTCGGTATTACGCCCGTGCTGCTTTTACTTTCCCAGAAAAAATCCGGTACCCATTTAAGGCTGGGTGAACCCGGAGCCGTCGGTTGGGATCGAACCCTACCCCTTGTCCGTAGTAGTCCAGTTCACTAACCACTGAGCTATCGCGGCTCCTACTAATTTTTAGGGAATTAGTAAAACCCAGGTGTCCTCGCCAGGGAACGAACCCCGACTGTTGCCGTGGTAAGCCAACCGCCTATCGATTGCGCTAACCGGACACCCACTTTGGCTGAAGCTATGTATTAAAAAAAAGGGAGTACGGGGAAATGAAAGAGCGGACAGGTTGGCTAGCTGCGCTGTCGTTGAGGACGGGCAACCAATGGATCGGGCGGACATCATCAATGCCCTCCGAGATGTGGGAAAAGCACATGACTTCGACAAACACAGATCCACGTCACTTCTTCGGATGATGGAAATAGGAGTTAAGATGGGCACAGCCAGAAATGAGAAACTTAGTGGCCGTAAGAAGACTTATCAACCAACATAGAACTGGAGTCGTCAGTCGCTGGACACTGAGGGAATTGCTGAGGAGGGGAACTGAGCACCTATGGACATGTTCGGAGTGCAATGATGATAACCCGCAAATAGCTCAATAATAACTCAATTAAGAAAAAAAAAAGTAAACTACTCCCGTCACACCAAGTGGTATTTACGGAATATGGTGTTAGTGACCATAAATTTTACAGACCTTCGGCACATGATTTTTGGGGTAATGTGGTCGGTATTACGCCCGTGCCGCTTTACTTTCCCAGAAAAACATCCGGTACCCATTAAAGGCTGGGTGAACCCGGTAGCCGTCGGTTGGGATCGAACCCTACCTCTTGTCCTTTGTAGTCCAGTTCACTAACCACTGAGCTATCGCGGCTCCCATGAAGCTAAGTATAAATCTGTATATTTAATCGTCTGGGGGAGCATAAGCGTCTGCGATCTGCGGTTGCAATAACAGGGTCGGCACACCATCAGGTAATCAATGTCTAGCAGTTCTTTCTCGTTGTAAAGATAAAGTACGAGACTTTAACCGGCGTCTTAGCACGCCAGTTTCCACCCATATGTGCTCGGCCGCCTATCCAGAAATGTTCGAAGATTTCTGTATAGTGTCGTCTCAAACATCGAAACTTAAATGCGAGGCGACATTCCTCACCTTCCCAGGGTAATACCCTGGTACCCATTTCTGCCAACGGCTGGGTCGACGCGGCGTTATATTTTTTTTTTTTCCAACCACGATTACAATTCACACTGCTCACAGTGGGAATTGAACACGGGTTGTCCGAACGTCATAGTCAGACTACTTCTCGTAGTCTCCCATGGTAACAGTCTGTGTCAACACAGGTTGGCTAGCAGAAGCTAAGAACGCCGTGTTCCCTGTTATGGTGGTTGTAACTGATATAGAAGACATAGTATTGCAGTACCTCTGGGATAGACTCGTAGTTTCCCAGGTTTCACGTGCCTCAGTAACCTGGTTGGGAAAAAAAACCACCCGACAATGTTACCAACCTTCGGACAACCCATGTTAAATTCCCGCTGGAACCAGTGTGAGTTGTACTCGTGGTTTGAAAAAAAATACCCCCGCAGTTGACCCAGACACTGGCATAAATTGGCACCAGGATAGTAATACTCTGGGAAGGTGAGGAATACCGACTCGCATAGTGAGTTTCGATGCTTGAAGCGACACTATCCAGAAGTCTCCGAAAAAAACTCAGTAAAAGCGTGGAGCACATATGGATGAAAACTTGCACGCTAAGACGCCGATTCAAGAATTGTACTTGACCTTGACCTTCCCAGCATATGGGAGCCGCAATAGCTCAGTGGTTAGTGAACTGGACTACAAAGGACAAGAGGTAGGATTCGATCCCAACCGACGCTTTCCGGGTTCACCCGCCTTAAATGGGTAATGGATTTTTTTTCTGGGAAAGTAAAGCAGGATGAGCGTAATACCGACCACATTACCCCAAAAATCATGTGCTGAAGTTCTGTAAAATATAGGGTCACTAACACCATATTTCCGCCACTTGGCTTGGCGGGGGTACTTTACTTGACTTTTTTCCCCAGCACATCCTTGGATAGGAACACCAACTTCTCCAGAAAGAGTCGAGAATGACAAGAAAACTCATTACGACCCGCCACATCAATGAGTAAAATGGCACCCTGCCCATAACACCTCGTGACATTACATCACCAACATAATTTTTTTTTTTTTTGGCGTTCCCCAGCTTTCACCTATGGCGAGGTCCCTAGAAAATAGGAACTGAATTTTGCAAGTTAATTTATTTGTCCCTGAGAGCCGTGTGCACAGTGGTCTTTCACCGCACAGGCAGATAACTCCCGTCTTCAGAGATACTCATATTTTTTCCGACGCTAGGTAATTAACGTTTCAAGCCAGGCCTCGCTGCTGAGATCAAGGGTGGTTGCCGCATAGATAAATCCCATATGATATAGCCGGGATTTGAACTCACAAAATCTCTGTCTCGAAACCGACGTCTTGCCTCGAGACCTACCAGTCCCTCCAAAACCAATGTAATCGTCTTGCAACTGTTTGTCTTGTTATCACTGATAAAGGCTTCTGATCGAAACGTTCATAACTGTGTACTATTTAGTTTTTAGCGAAAGCTGTTGCATACAATTTTGTATTTATTTTCTAATGTTTTATCCAGTTTTCTAGCGGTCTTCTTTTTCTTCTTCTACCTTTAAGCTCCCTGTGGAGCATAGGTCTTCAACAAACACTTTCAGCTCCATGTGGAGCATAAGTCTTCAACAAACACTTTCAGCTGCTTGTGGAGCATAGGTCTTCAACAAACACTTTCAGCTCCATGTGGAGCATAAGTCTTCAACAAACACTTTCAGCTGCCTGTGGAGCATAAGTCTTCAACAAACACTTTCAGCTGCCTGTGGAGCATAGGTCTTCAACAAACACTTTCAGCTCCATGTAGAGCATAGGTCTTCAACAACCACTTTCAGCTCCATGTGGAGCATAGGTCTTCAACAAACACTTTCACCTCCCTGTGGAGCATAGGTCTTCAACAAACACTTTCAGCTCCCTGTGGAGCATAGGTCTTCAACAAACACTTTCAGCTCCCTGTGGAGCATAGGTCTTCAACAAACACTTTCACCTCCCTGTGGAGCATAGGTCTTCATCAAACACTTTCAGCTCCCTGTGGAACATAGGTCTTCAACAAACACTTTCCAAGTCGTTCTGTTTCTTGCCATTCTTTTAACATCGTTCTATGTCTTCCCCATCATCTTCATCTCTGCTTCTATATGTCTTCTCAAAGAATTCCTTGGCTTTCTTCTTTGTCTTTTTCCCTGGGTATTCCAAAAAAGGGCCTGTTGTGTAATACTCCCAGTTGGCTTCCGCAGTGTGTGTCCTATCCAGCGCCATCGTTTTCGCTGTATCTCTTTATCCACTGGTATTTGACTGGTACATTTCCATAATTCTATGTTAGTGATTTTGTCCTGCCATTTCCATCCTTTTATTTTGCGTAGGCAACCATTAATGAAAGTCTGTATCTTCATGATTGTCATTTTAGTTGTTCTCCATGTTTCACAGCCATATAATAAGACTGACTTAAAATTTGGAGTTGACAATTTTTATTTTTGTATTTAACCTAATTTCTTTGGACTTCCATATGTTTCCCAGTGCAACAAATGCTCCTCTTGCTTTTGATATCCTTATTTTGGTATCATTTTCTGTTCCTCCCTCTTTGTCTATATTACTGCCCAGATATATGCAAGATTGTACGTCTAGTAGAGGTATTTCTCATATTTTTATTTGATTATCGCCAACTGCATTAATTCTCATAATTTTGGTCTCAGCGGTCTTGCACGATATTATTTATTTGCGTCCATCTCTAACCCCATTCCCTCCTCGACTACAGGGATGATGACGAGGAAGGAAAAGAATAGAGACAATGTTAACTGCCACGCATGTCGTAAGGAGGTTTCGAATCGTCCCCTCTTCAATCGAGTAGGATGTGCACGGAGCGACCATGTCAACGGAATTTACCGATGCAGTTCGGGATATTCTGTGACAAATGGTGAAGCGGATATGGGAAACTCCTGACTGCAATGACACTGGCTTTATGGATATAACAAAATAGTATAGGACTGTGTCCATCTCATCAATACACCGATGTCTACAGGGGAGAATCATTGTCTGTCTGTTGGTTCAGTTTTGCAGTTCACGAGAGATAGCTTCATCTCTGTTAAAAATAACCATCTAATTGCTTTCTTGTTTGTCGGATTGTAATTATGGGATTTGCAAAACGTAACGTTTCTAACTGGACTTCCGGTCAATATGGCGGATAGGCGGCAGGAACTATTGAGGCTCAGTCTGAAATGTGTTCCTTGTTGCAGTTTCCTCATATTCCGAATCCGGCTTGCTGTCGGAGCTAATGAGTTTAGTGCTCTATGCACACCGTGAGCTGTGTTTTTCATCCGGATCGTGTTTCGATATTCCGATTGCTTGCGATGAATGATGATATCGTAAGACGAAGGACAGTTTGGCTGCGTTCACTGTCGATGCCGCTTGGCTTTACGTCTTTATGTGCTGTAACTGCTATGATGGTGACTGCAGCTGCCTTTCTTTGTATGGATCCTTCATTGTAGATGAGTTTTATGTCGGATGATTCCAGTGGCACGGGCAGTTGAGCAATTATGTTTTCTAATTCGTTTGCGGTGATACCGGAGCCTTCAACTATACATAACCATAAAGTATCTAATTGCATACCAACGTTGTTTTACCAATATCAGACCTAGACGCTCGACGCAAAAGCAATAATAAAAAAAAAATAACCGCATAAATGAAATGAATTTAAAACATTTAACAGGAAACACTATTTACAACACAAGAGGAGATAGAATATCAAATGAAACCATAAGAAAAATAGTAGGAACAAAACCCTGCCAAGAATATATAGAACAACAACAACTTAAATGGTTTGGCCACCTGGTCAGAATGAATCCTTACCAATCACCATCAAGGGCGGCGTTCTTCTCGAGAATGCATGGAAAAAGACCAAGAGGAAGACCCAGAAGAAGATGGATAGATGCAGTGACAGAGACATGTAACAACCAAGGAAAATCACTAATTCAGACAGTTCGAGCAGCACAAGAACGACAAATGATATAAACCACGACACCTTTTAGGTATCAGTGAAAAGAGAAAAGAAGAAAATGGATAGATGCAGTGACAGAGATATGTAACAACAAAGGAAAATCACTGATTCAGACAGTTCGAGCAGCACAAGAACGACAAATGATATAAACCACGACACCTTTTAGGTATCATTGAAAAGAGAAAAGAAGAAGATGGATAGATGCAGTGACAGAGACATGTAACAACAAAGGAAAATCACTAATTCAGACAATTCGAGCAGCACAAGAACAACAAATGATATAAACCACGACACCTTTTAGGTGTCCGTGAAAAGTGAAAAGAAGAAAGAAGAAGAAGAAAAATAGGAAACAGCCAGAGAAATAAGATCAGAAGTGAAGAACTGAGAAAAAAAAATAGGAATAATTCCCGCCATAGAATATATAAAGAAACAGCAGGTAAAATGATTTGGCCATGTGATAAGATCATCATCATCACCAAGTACCGGGCCTGCTGGCGTAGGTGATCATGTCTCTCCACAATCGATCTCGACAGTTATTTATCATTTCAGTTGTTGACCTTCTGCCAAGCCATTCTCTTAAGCTGTCTGGTATTTTTTTCTCTTTGCTTCCCTCTATCTCTTCGTCCCTCAGTTTTTCCAGTTCTTACAATATATTCCAGTTGTTCTGAAAATGATGATAAAATCATGAATCGCCAACGTGATAAGATAGAAAGATCAAAACACAAAACAATGAGCCTTCAATAAACAAAACACAAAACAATGAGCCTTCAATAAACAAAACACAAAACAATGAGCCTTCAATAAACAAAACACAAAACAATGAGCCTTCAATAAACAAAACACAAAACAACGAGCCTTCAATAAACAAAACACAAAACAATGAGCCTTCAATAAACAAAACACAAAACAATGAGCCTTCAATAAACAAAACACAAAACAATGAGCCTTCAATAAACGTTGCGAGAGCATCAGACTCAGGGCGACCATGAAAAAGATAAGATTGGCGGATTATTAGAAACACTAGGAAACATAGCAGAAAGGTCAAAGGAAGAGGAAAAGACGGCATGCTATATCTCAATTTGATGATGAAAGCTACATGGGAAATGGGAGAAGAAGAGAAAAATAAAAATAAAAACTACCGTTACATTTTCCCCATTTTTGAAGCTTACGGGATGGGGGGAGGGGGTGGAGAAATTACAATATCTGAGAATAAAGGACGTATGAGCAGTGAAATCTCCGTGAGGTATTCGAGTCTAAGTTTTAATTTCACGCCAATTTGAAAGATAACCTTTGACCCTACTTGGATCCGAATCAGTGTTTTTCTGGTTTGTAGCCTGATATTGTTTCCGGCACCCGCTTAGCTGAGATAACTGAGAACATACCCAATTTCATTAATTTAAATTTCTGTCTAAAGCTTTTGTTTTCTTTCTCAGCAAATATAGTCAAATTTCAAATAAATCAAAATCCATTAAACTGGGACCCATAAAGACCCAATTCCATATTCCTGCGATTGTTCTAAAAGGAAAAATAAAAAAATAAAAAAATGGTATGTAAGAAGCTTTACGTGATAAGTGGACGATTGTTCTAAAACCCAGATCACGCCATTATTGATTTTTTTTTTAATATCAAAAGTTTTTTTTAAAAAATATACTAACATCAAAACAAATAACACCAGTGCTGAACTAAGAATAGCAAAATGTTACGTCATCTCAATACATTAGACAAAGAAAACGGAACATAAAATTGAAGCCTTTTAAATGTGGATTTATAGAAGAATAGGTAGAATTGGATGGAAAGAAAAGAAAACAAACGATAAAGTTTGAAAACAACTAAAAAAATTAAAGGAGAACTACTAAACACAATTAGAACAAGACAAATGAAATTTTTGGGGCATGTTAAAAGACACAACAGCCTACTAAAAGTAATATTGGAAGGGAAAATACAAGGTAAAAGAGGCAGAGGCAGACCAAGACTAACATGGACGAGTAACAGCAAAATATGGACAAGTCAACCTATGACAATCAATATGCACCATCAAAGCAAGAGGCAGAGTGGAATGGCGCTCCATGGTAGCCAACCTTCGATGCGGAGACTGCACTCGATGATGATGATCGAAAGGCATAGATATCGCTGATTTCGGAGAATCATATAACATGCCGTATCTACGTATTTTGTGGGTTAATTTAAGTGCGGGTTATGTGGGATGAATATCGACAGGGGAATGGTGAAAGAAAGAAAGAAATTACAAGCGGAGGGGAAATGTAGCCAATAAAGGGCGGTAATCACTTCTCGCTCAAATGCACTGGGTTTTAATCTCCCCTTGGAGCCATCACTTTTAACAATATTACTTACTGCTCATCTCTTGGGAGGTGTGATCGAGTGCTTATTTTTATGTGAGGGGTGGACGACAGACATGTTCGACATGTTCAAGATGAATAAATAACTAGCAAAATTTAAAGAATAAAACGGCAAGCTTCATGCCGCTGCCAGGGTAAAGTTAAAAAAAATATTATATTTTATATATTATTGTATATAATATATAAACAACAAATGATAAATAGCATCTTCATACCAACTTTGTGCTATGAAAGTCAAACATGGACCCTTTCTAAATCCCATTTAAGAAAGATCAATACATGTGAGATGCGATGCTTGAGAAAAGTAACAAACAACACAAGAAGAGATAGAATACCAAATGAAACCATAAGAAAAATGGTAGGAACAAAACCCTGCCAAGAATATATAGAACAACAACAACTTAAATGGTTCGGCCACCTGGTCAGAATGAATCCTCACCAATCACCATCAAGGGCGTTCTTCTCGAGAATGCATGGGAAAAGACCAAGAGGAAGACCCAGAGGAAGATGGATAGATGCAGTGACAGAGACATGTAACAACCAAGGAAAATCACTAATTCAGACAATTCGAGCAGCACAAGAACGACAAATGATATAAATCACGACACCTTTTAGGTATCAGTGAAAGAGAAAAGAAGAAGATATAATATATATTTATAATTTATATCTTAATATTTATCTTGAGTCACAAGGGTAGTGTTGAATCGGGAAATCACATTCATCCATGCTACACTGTAGTCGCTCCTTTTGCGCTTTCGAAGTCGGGGTCCGTTTTATTCATTTTGTTAATTTTTAATTATTTTTTCAATCTTGTCTTCTAGTCACCCTCTTTTAAAGGTGGGGATAATGGTGTTAGTGCCGCTTATTTTTATTTTTTTATTATTTTTTTCTAATGGGTGGCCTATCTTATTAGGGAATATGGTCCGAATTAGGTCAGGCCGTTGTACTTTCACAGATAACAAAATTGTGTCTCATTTTTTGTTTACTTCCAGTTTTTTACTGACCTGTTTTGTAAAGCTGAAAGATGTAGGTATCAAAACGTTGGTTAGTGATGGAGGTGAAGACAGCGAGTCATAGCTGACAGATGTAGGTATCAAAACGTTGGTTAGTGATGCAGTTGAAGACAGTGAGTCATAGCTGACAGATGTAGGTATCAATACGTTGGTTAGTGATGGAGGTGAAGACAGCGAGTCATAGCTGACAGATGTAGGTATCAAAACGTTGGTTAGTGATGGAGTTGAAGACAGTGAGTCATAGCTGACAGATGTAGGTATCAAAACGTTGGTTAGTGATGGAGGTGAAGACAGCGAGTCATAGCTGACAGATGTAGGTATCAATACGTTGGTTAGTGATGGAGGTGAAGACAGCGAGTCATAGCTGACAGATGTAGGTATCAAAACGTTGGTTAGTGATGGAGTTGAAGACAGTGAGTCATAGCTGACAGATGTAGGTATCAAAACGTTGGTTAGTGATGGAGGTGAAGACAGTGAGTCATAGCTGACAGATGTAGGTACCAAAACGTTGGTTAGTGATGGAGGTGAAGACAGTGAGTCATAGCTGACAGATGTAGGTATCAAAACGTTGGTTAGTGATGGAGTTGAACACAGGGAGTAATAGCTGACAGATGTAGGTATCAAAACGTTGGTTAGTGATGGAGGTGAAGACAGTGAGTCATAGCTGACAGATGTAGGTACCAAAACGTTGGTTAGTGATGGAGGTGAAGACAGTGAGTCATAGCTGACAGATGTAGGTATCAAAACGTTGGTTAGTGATGGAGGTGAAGACAGTGAGTCATAGCTGACAGATGTAGGTATCAAAACGTTGGTTAGTGATGGAGGTGAAGACAGTGAGTCCTAGCTGACAGATGTAGGTATCAAAACGTTGGTTAGTGATGGAGGTGAAGAAAGTGAGTCCTAGTTTACAGATGTAGGTATCAAAACGTTGGTTAGTGATGGAGGTGAAGACAGTGAGTCATAGCTGACAGATGTAGGTATCAAAACGTTGGTTAGTGATGGAGGTGAAGACAGTGAGTCATAGCTGACAGATGTAGGTATCAAAACGTTGGTTAGTGATGGAGGTGAAGACAGTGAGTCATAGCTGACAGATGTAGGTATCAAAACGTTGGTTAGTGATGGAGGTGAAGACAGTGAGTCATAGCTGACAGATGTAGGTATCAAAACGTTGGTTAGTGATGGAGGTGAAGACAGTGAGTCCTAGCTGACAGATGTAGGTATCAAAACGTTGGTTAGTGATGGAGGTGAAGACAGTGAGTCATAGCTGACAGATGAAGGTATAAAAACGTTGGTTAGTGATGGAGGTGAAGACAGTGAGTCATAGCTGACAGATGTAGGTATCAAAACGTTGATTAGTGATGGAGGTGAAGACAGTGAGTCATAGCTGACAGATGTAGGTATCAATACGTTGGCTAGTGATGGAGGTGAAGACAGCGAGTCATAGCTGACAGATGTAGGTATCAAAACGTTGGTTAGTGATGGAGGTGAAGACAGTGAGTCCTAGCTGACAGATGAAGGTATAAAAACGTTGATTAGTGATGGAGGTGAAGACAGTGAGTCATAGCTGACAGATGTAGG
The DNA here is from genome assembly GCA_032433765.1 of Megaustenia siamemsis. Lineage (NCBI taxonomy): Eukaryota > Metazoa > Mollusca > Gastropoda > Stylommatophora > Ariophantidae > Megaustenia > Megaustenia siamemsis. Next base: position 16,358,881 of record JAVIAB010000050.1, on the reverse strand, counting down.
TATCAAAACGTTGGTTAGTGATGGAGGTGAAGACAGTGAGTCATAGCTGACAAATGTAGGTTTCAAAACGTTGGCTAGTGATATAGGTGAAGATAGTGAGTCATAGCTGACAGATGTAGGTATCAAAACGTTGATTAGTGATGGAGGTGAAGACAGTGAGTCATAGCTGACAGATATAGGTATCAAAACGTTGGTTAGTGATGGAGGTGAAGACAGCGAGTCATAGCTGACAGATGTAGGTACCAAAACGTTGGTTAGTGATGGAGGTGAAGACAGTGAGTCATAGCTGACAGATATAGGTATCAAAACGGTGATGGAGGTGAAGACAGTGAGTCATAGCTGACAGATGTAGGTATCAAAACGTTGGTTAGTGATGGAGGTGAAGACAGTGAGTCATAGCTGACAAATGTAGGTATCAATACGTTGGTTAGTGATGGAGGTGAAGGCAGTGAGTCATAGCTGACAAATGTAGGTATCAATACGTTGGTTAGTGATGGAGTTGAAGACAGCGAGTCATAGCTGACAGATGTAGGTATCAAAACGTTGATTAGTGATGGAGGTGAAGACAGTGAGTCATAGCTGATAGATGTAGGTATCAAAACGTTGGTTAGTGATGGAGGTGAAGACAGTGAGTCCTAGCTGACAGATGTAGGTATCAAAACGTTGGTTAGTGATGGAGGTGAAGACAGTGAGTCATAGCTGACAGATGTAGGTATCAAAACGTTGATTAGTGATGGAGGTGAAGACAGTGAGTCATAGCTGACAGATGTAGGTATCAATACGTTGGCTAGTGATGGAGGTGAAGACAGCGAGTCATAGCTGACAGATGTAGGTATCAAAACGTTGGTTAGTGATGGAGGTGAAGACAGTGAGTCCTAGCTGACAGATGTAGGTATCAAAACGTTGATTAGTGATGAAGGTGAAGACAGTGAGTCATAGCTGACAGATGTAGGTATCAAAACGTTGGTTAGTGATGAAGGTGAAGACAGTGAGTCATAGCTGACAAATGTAGGTTTCAAAACGTTGGCTAGTGATGGAGGTGAAGATAGTGAGTCATAGCTGACAGATGTAGGTATCAAAACGTTGATTAGTGATGGAGGTGAAGACAGTGAGTCATAGCTGACAGATATAGGTATCAAAACGTTGGTTAGTGATGGAGGTGAAGACAGTGAGTCATAGCTGACAGATGTAAGTATCAAAACGTTGGTTAGTGATGGAGGTGAAGACAGCGAGTCATAGCTGACAGATGTAGGTACCAAAACGTTGGTTAGTGATGGAGGTGAAGACAGTGAGTCATAGCTGACAGATGTAGGTATCAAAACGTTGGTTAGTGATGGAGGTGAAGACAGTGAGTCATAGCTGACAGATGTAGGTATCAAACGTTGGTTAGTGATGGAGGTGAAGACAGTGAGTCATAGCTGACAAATGTAGGTTTCAAAACGTTGGCTAGTGATATAGGTGAAGATAATGAGTCATAGCTGACAGATATAGGTATCAAAACGTTGATTAGTGATGGAGGTGAAGACAGTGAGTCATAGCTGACAGATATATGTATCAAAACGTTGGTTAGTGATGGAGGTGAAGACAGTGAGTCATAGCTGACAGATGTAGGTACCAAAACGTTGGTTAGTGATGGAGGTGAAGACAGTGAGTCATAGCTGACAGATATAGGTATCAAAACGGTGATGGAGGTGAAGACAGTGAGTCATAGCTGACAGATGTAGGTATCAAAACGTTGGTTAGTGATGGAGTTGAAGACAGTGAGTCATAGCTGACAAATGTAGGTATCAATACGTTGGTTAGTGATGGAGGTGAAGACAGTGAGTCATAGCTGACAAATATAGGTATCAATACGTTGGTTAGTGATGGAGTTGAAGACAGCGAGTCATAGCTGACAGATGTAGGTATCAAAACGTTGGTTAGTGATGGAGGTGAAGACAGTGAGTCATAGCTGATAGATGTAGGTATCAAAACGTTGGTTAGTGATGGAGGTGAAGAAAGTGAGTCCTAGTTTACAGATGTAGGTATCAAAACGTTGGTTAGTGATGGAGGTGAAGAAAGTGAGTCCTAGTTTACAGATGTAGGTACCAAAACGTTGGTTAGTGATGGAGGTGAAGAAAGTGAGTCCTAGTTTACAGATGTAGGTATCAAAACGTTGGTTAGTGATGGAGGTGAAGAAAGTGAGTCCTAGTTTACAGATGTAGGTATCAAAACGTTGGTTAGTGATGGAGGTGAAGACAGTGAGTCATAGCTGACAGATGTAGGTATCAAAACGTTGATTAGTGATGGAGGTGAAGACAGTGAGTCATAGCTGACAGATGTAGGTATCAATACGTTGGCTAGTGATGGAGGTGAAGACAGCGAGTCATAGCTGACAGATGTAGGTATCAAAACGTTGGTTAGTGATGGAGGTGAAGACAGTGAGTCCTAGCTGACAGATGTAGGTATCAAAACGTTGATTAGTGATGAAGGTGAAGACAGTGAGTCATAGCTGACAGATGTAGGTATCAAAACGTTGGTTAGTGATGAAGGTGAAGACAGTGAGTCATAGCTGACAAATGTAGGTTTCAAAACGTTGGCTAGTGATGGAGGTGAAGATATTGAGTCATAGCTGACAGATGTAGGTATCAAAACGTTGATTAGTGATGGAGGTGAAGACAGTGAGTCATAGCTGACAGATATAGGTATCAAAACGTTGGTTAGTGATGGAGGTGAAGACAGTGAGTCATAGCTGACAGATGTAAGTATCAAAACGTTGGTTAGTGATGGAGGTGAAGACAGCGAGTCATAGCTGACAGATGTAGGTACCAAAACGTTGGTTAGTGATGGAGGTGAAGACAGTGAGTCATAGCTGACAGATATAGGTATCAAAACGTTGGTTAGTGATGGAGGTGAAGACAGTGAGTCCTAGTTTACAGATGTAGGTACCAAAACATTGGTTAGTGATGGAGGTGAAGACAGTGAGTCATAGCTGACAGATGTAGGTATCAATACATTGGTTAGTGATGGAAGTGAAGACAGTGAGTCATAGCTGACAGATGATTTCGGGACCAGTGAACAAGAACCGAAAAAGACTACTTTATGTGTTCCCGGTGTAAACATGAAACAAGCAGGCGAAACGAGAAAGGATGTTAAAGAGAAGATAAACCTGAGAACTTAAAAGTAAGAAAAGAAATACAAACAGAAAAAGATGGCATTGTTACAGCGTTACGTAGATTATTAAAAACAAAAAGTAAAGTACCCCCGTCACACCAAGTGGCGTATAGGAAATATTGTGTTAGTGACCAATCATTTTACAGACCTTTGGCACATGATTTTTGGGGTAATGTGGTCGGTATTACGCCCGTGCCGCTTCACATTCCCAGAAAAAAATCCGGTACCCATTAAAGGCTGGGTGAACCCGGAAGCCGTAGGTTGGGCCCGAACCCTATCGCGGCTCCCTTGCGTAGATTAGTGACAACATAAAATCAAAACGAGTTCACTCGTCAGTTTTCCTTTTTTTTATGCTTTTCGTTCTTATCTTATCAGATTTAAAACAGCTTCATATTTGTATCCCTTGACACCGTCCATCATCATGTGTCATACCGGTTAGTGTAGGCGATCATGTCCGTCCGTAATTCTAGGTCCCTAGTGCATCGTTTTTATTCTGCTGTTGACTGTTGCTATGCCATGACACCAAGTTGTCTAGCATCTTCTCCCCTTGTCGTCCACAATCTCTCTTTCCCTGTATTTTGCCATTTCTAACCAAATTTTCAAACCTTCATCTTCTCATGATGTGCCCGAAAAACGTCGATGTTTTTTTTTTTTTCTGATTTCTTTTAAGATATTCTCTCTTTTGTGGTGGCCTCTTTAAGAATTCCATCGTCAATTTTTTTAGCTGTCCAGAGAACTTTTAACATTCTTCTGAGAAATCCCATCTTTGTGGTCTCTAATTGTCTTTTCATTTCTTTATTTATTGTGCATGATTCACCCCCCCCCCATCCCTTTTTTCTATCCCTTTACGAGTACTTAACATTCCCATTCTGAAGTTGGATGCTGTAAGGAGTAGATATTGCAACTACTCTACCACTCACGTCCAAAGAAATTAGGTTAAATACAAAAATAAAAATGTTCAACTCCAATGTTAAGTCAGTCCTATTATATGTCTGTGAAAAATGGAGAACAACAAAATTGACAATCATGAAGATACAGACTTTTATTAGTGGATGTTTACGCAGAATAAAAGGATGGAAATGGCAGGACAAAATCACTAAAACAGAATTATGGAAATGTACCAGTCAAATACCGGTGAAGAGAAACAGCGAAGACGATGGCGCTGGATAGGACACACACTGCGGAAGCCAACTGAGAGCATTACACAACAAGCCCTTTTTTTAATCCTTCGGGGAAAGGACAAAGAGGAAGAACAAGAAATTCTCGGAGAAGACAGACAGAAGCAGAAATGAAGATGATGGGGAAGACATGGAGTGATCTTAAAAGAATGGCAAGAAACAGAACGACTTGGAAAGTGTTTGTTGAAGACCTATGCTCCACAGGGAGCTGAAAGTGTTTGTTCAAGACCTATGCAAAACAGGGAGCTGAAAGTGTTTGTTGAAGACCTATGCTACCTCAGGGGGCTGAAAGTGTTTGTTGAAGACCTATGCTACCACAGGGAGCTGAAAGTGTTTGTTGAAGACCTATACTACTACAGGGAGCTGAAAGTGTTTGTTGAAGACCTATGCTACCACAGAGAGCTGAAAGTGTTTTTTGAAGACCTATGCTACCACAGGGAGCTGAAAGTGTTTGTTGAAGACCTATACTACCACAGAGAGCTGAAAGTGTTTGTTGAAGACCTATACTACCACAGAGAGCTGAAAGTGTTTGTTGAAGACCTATACTACCACAGAGAGCTGAAAGTGTTTGTTGAAGACCTATACTACCACAGAGAGCTGAAAGTGTTTGTTGAAGACCTATACTACCACAGAGAGCTGAAAGTATTAGTTGAAGACCTATACTACCACAGAGAGCTGAAAGTGTTTGTTGAAGACCTATACTACCACAGAGAGCTGAAAGTGTTTGTTGAAGACCTATACTTCCGCAGAGAGCTGAAAGTGTTTGTTGAAGACCTATGCAACCACTGGGAGCTGAAAGTATTTGTTGAAGACCTATGCTACCACAGGGAGCTGAAAGTGTTTGTTGAAGACCTATGCTACCACAGGGAGCTGAACGTGTTTGTTGAAGACCTATGCTACCACAAGGAGCTGAAAGTGTTTGTTGAAGACCTATGCAACCACAGGGAGCTGAAAGTATTTGTTGAAGACCTATGCTACCACAGGGAGCTGAAAGTGTCTGTTGAAGACCTATGCTACCACAGGGAGCTGAAAGTGTTTGTTGAAGACCTATGCTACCACAGGGAGTTGAAAGTGTTTGATAAATACCTATGCTCCACAGGGAGCTGAAAGTGTTTGTTGAAGACCTATGCTCCACAGGGAGCTGAAAGTGTTTGTTGAAGACCTATGCTCCACAGGGAGCTGAAAGTGTTTGATGAAGACCTATGCTCCACAGGGAGCTGAAAGTGTTTGATGAAGACCTATGCTACCACAGGGAGCTGAAAGTGTTTGTTGAAGACCTATGCTACCACAGGGAGTTGAAAGTGTTTGATAAATACCTATGCTCCACAGGGAGCTGAAAGTGTTTGTTGAAGACCTATGCTCCACAGGGAGCTGAAAGTGTTTGTTGAAGACCTATGCTCCACAGGGAGCTGAAAGTGTTTGATGAAGACCTATGCTCCACAGGGAGCTGAAAGTGTTTGATGAAGACCTATGCTCCACAGGGAGCTGAAAGTGTTTGTTGAAGACCTATGCTCCACAGGGAGCTGAAAGTTAGAAGAAGCAGAAGACCACTCAGAATACGCCCACTTAAAAAATCTTTCAAGGACAGACGATAAAGAAAAGAACAATTGTCAGTTTGATACAAAAGACCTGATCTGCCGACTATAATACTGGCACGTTCTTGTACGATGATCAGTAAGACGTTTAGTATTGGTCAGTTTTAATGATGTAAAATATGACCAAAATAAAAGCTATTTATAGATGTGGTGTTTCTCAACTATTTCCCACAGATAAATGTGTTGCACGAGCGGGCAATTTCCGTGGCAGGGAGAGAACCCTCAATCGGTTGGAGATTACAGAGTTATCCTAACATTTCTTTGCCTGCGATCAATAAGAAGAAAATGTCACAGATTACTGCATCAAAAAGAGCAACTACATCAGCCAATTAGGAATTATATGGAAAGAAAAATAAGGATAAATTATCGTTACGGTAAGCCATTTTCTGTTAAGAACCTATCGTGAATTTGAGGTCACAAAGATAATATCGGACTTCTACAACACCGAGGGAGCCGCGATAGCTCAGTGGTTAGTGAAATGGATTACAAAGGACAAGAAGTAGGGTTCGATCCCAACCGACGCCTTCCAGGTTCACCAAGCCTTTAATGGGTACCGGATTTTTTTTCTGGGAAAGTAAAGCGGCACAGGCGTAATACCGACCACATTACGTCAAAAATCATGTGCTGAAGTTCTGTAAATTTATGGTAACTAACACCATATTCCCTAAACGCCACTTGGGGTGACGTACTTTACTTTACCTTTTACAACGCCGAGGCTGTTAATCTACGTCCCTGGACGTTTTTTGTTTTGTCTGCACTCTACTCAAGGTTGCACCTCTTCATCGTCCGCCATTAAAAGACGTAAAAATGACGTCAATGCGTCGTGTTATGGTTTACAGCAAGCAGGAATGTCATACACTTTTCGGACCAATATATCCGACTTGAGCAAGGTAATTTTGGGCACTGGCTGCCTTCGCTCTTCAATCCCTACTCGCTTGATGGGACTAATTGTCTTTTTTTCCAGGCTCATATCGGGGAGTTGAAATTTAGCTTAGTCGACGGAACACCTCATTGCAAATCTGACATGTCCAGTTATGCTCAGATCTCCACATCGTGTGAAGAGCGACCACACTAACTTTGTGTTGATTTAGTCTTATTTTGAGTCTTCCCGCACAGCGTTATTTTGTTTTGGCATGTCCAATCCTAATCTGATGTTCGTGCATTCTGGACACTATTGAATCATCAGCTCGCACTGCCTCCCAGAGGGGATTCAGAATGTCATCCTGGTCCAATCCTAATCTGATGTTCGTGCAGTCTGGACACTATTGAATCATCAGCTCGCACTGCCTCTCAGAGGGGATTCAGAATGTCATCCTGGTCCAATCCTAATCTGATGTTCGTGCAGTCTGGACAATATTGAATCATCAGCTCGCACTGCCTCTCAGAGGGGATTCAGAATGTCATCCTGGTCCAATCCTAATCTGATGTTCGTGCAGTCTGGACACTATTGAATCATCAGCTCGCACTGCCTCTCAGAGGGGATTCAGAATGTCACCCTGGTCCAATCCTAATCTGATGTTCGTGCAGTCTGGACACTATTGAATCATCAGCTCGCACTGCCTCTCAGAGGAGATTCAGAATGTCACCCTGGTCCATTGCACGTCCATCATCCGCGACAGCCGTTCTAGCCAGACCGTTCGCTTCATTTCACGCCCGAGTGTCCAGGCGCGAAAATGAAATATATCCCAGTCTGTTCTGAGTTCTTTAGTAGCACCCAGCACAGCACTCGAGCCCAACCCCCATCGATCTTTCTAAGCATGTTCATCGTGTGATAGCTCAGAAGTTAGTGAACTGGACTATAAAGGACAAGAGGTGGGGTTCGATCCCAACCAACGGCCTCCGGGTTCACCAAGCCTTAAATGGTACCGGATTATTTTTCTGGGAATTTCTGGGAAAGTAAAGCGGCACGGGCGTAATACCGACCACATTACCCAAAAATTATAATCACTAACACATATTCACTATACGCCACTTGTCGTGACGGGGATACTTTACTTTTTACTATGCTCATCGTGTAACTCAGAAAATAAACTTGAGTGAAAGGTTCCTTCTATCCAAGCCATTGCTTTAGTAAGTGTAATGATCTGCATCATCAAACTACTTACAGTTACCACGAATGCACCGGTCTGTTGTCCCAACCTTCAAGGTTTGTCCCTTGACCTGAGCAGTGAAAGGCTACGAGCTTCAAGTGCCGAACAACAGACCCATCGGTGAAGATGACTGCTAAACCCTCAGGTGAATTCTAATAGATCTAGACCTGCACCTCTGCTTATACAACCACCAGGTTTTGTTGTATACATTCTCTGTTCAACATGATGAAAACATGTTTTTTTCGTTCGCCAGCCTTGACCTCTGACGAAATCCCTAGAGACTAGGAACTGCATTTTTCTGAATCTTCATGATTGTCAAGTTTGTTGTTCTCCCTGTTTCACATCCATATAATGAATCGCCAGTGCATACTGAATCTCTCTCTCTCTCTCTCTCTCTCTCTCTCTCTCTCTGCGTTCAGGAGTAAGGATTCCAGACTCTCATATGAAGTCAGCTGTCAGGCTAAGTGTGTTGATCGCCCCCACAGACAGAACATCACAATTAGAGTCTGTCAGATCCACTCTGACTGAACACCCGTTAATACGTTGCACTGTGTTCTGCGCCAGTGGCCCAGTGCATCCGATTTCAGCCAGCATTTTATTCGGGTTTGCTTTCCCTAGCCCTTGATTGTCCCCAATCTTCCTGCAAGGCAGCAGATGATCTTTTCTGTAGGGGGAACTGAAACCAGCAGTCATGATAAAGGAATACAAGAAAATGTTGATCACAGCCTGCCGCAGTCATTACCTTTAGTGCTGAGAGACCGTGCCAGGGGTTCAGTAACGTTTGGTCAATGTGCTGGGTGGAAGCAAGGTTTCGATCAAACTGTATTCCCAGATATTGTCTTTTGTAGGGAAGTGTCTTCTCTTATTCTTCTACCTTTCAGCTCCCTGCGGAGCATAGGTCTTAAACACTTCCCAAGCTGTTCTGTTTCTTGCAATTCTTTTAAGATCATTCCATATCTTCCCCATCATCTTCATCTCTGCTTCCATCTGTCTTCTCCAAGAATACTTTGGTCACCCTCTTTGTTTTTTTCCTCAGGGTTTCCAGAAAAGGGCATGTTGTGTAATGCTATCAGCTGGCTTTGACAGTATGTCCTATCCAGCGTCACTGTCTTTGTAGTATCTCTTTATCCACTGGTATTTGACTGGTACATTTCCATAATTCTATGTTAGTGATTTTGTCCTTCCATTTCCATCCTTTTATTCTGCGTAAACATCCAGTAATGAAGGTATGTATCTTCATGATTGTCATTTTTGTTGTTCTCCATGATTCACAGCCATATAACAGAACTGACTTAACATTGAAGTTGAACTTTTTTATTTTTTTATTTAAGTGGACAAGTGTAGCAGAGGGTATCTATCAGTTCTGGTTCACTAATGCTGACGTAAATAGCCAGCTACGAGTCGCTGACTCTTCCAGTCCAAGTTTTGTCGGGCGTCATCATGTAATCAGTGGACAACTGGATTCATTAAGGCCTGACGCCGATAGGGAAAACTTTACACTATAATAAGGAGGTCAAGACACAAGACAACAGTGAGCTGAAGGCGGCCAACTAATCCATACTGACTTCTATCGTTGTGATCAACAGCTCATAGCTGATCAAGACTTTGCTGGTCGTTTCTGCAGTGGCTCCTAAAACAGGCTAACGGTCTCTCTGTTTATAATTGTCATCAAAAGGAAGGAAATCTGGTACTGAAAAATAAAGCACTGAAATCGGATATGCTGGTCCGAAAAGTGCAAAAATGGCAGCTTGCTGAATCTATAAAACAACGTCCACTTAGCACCTTTTCAAAAACGGACGACGAATGGGCTTTATTTCTAGAGAATGATGCAGAAGAAATATTTATCGAAATTGTTTGAGTTTTTTGCACTTCAATTAAAATAACTAATAATGGAAAAATAGAAATGATAAATAACTGGTGAGATCGAAAGTTGGGGAGAGACATGATCACTTACGCCAGCAGACATGGTACTTGGTGATTATCAACAATACAACAATGCTATTGAGCTTTTTGCACCTGAACTAAAATAGCTAATAATACAACAATGCTATCGAGTTTTTTGCACCTGGGCTAAAATAGCTAATAATACAACAATGCTATCGAGTTTTTTGCACCTGAACTAAAATAGCTAATAATACAACAATGCTATCGAGTTTTTTGCACCTGAACTAAAATAGCTAATAATACAACAATGCTATCGAGTTTTTTGCACCTGAACTAAAATAGCTAATAATACAACAATGCTATCGAGTTTTTTGCACCTGAACTAAAATAGCTAATAATACAACAATGCTATCGAGTTTTTTGCACCTGAACTAAAATAGCTAATAATACAACAATGCTATCGAGTTTTTTGCACCTGAACTAAAATAGCTAATAATACAACAATGCTATCGAGTTTTTTGCACCTGAACTAAAATAGCTAATAATACAACAATGCTATCGAGTTTTTTGCACCTGAACTAAAATAGCTAATAATACAACAATGTTATTTAGCCACGCGAGAAGCTGTTCGACAAAAACAAAACCTAAAAAAAATACACAATTGCCTCTACTAGACCGTCTGACAAGACGAAAAGGGCCGTACAATGGTTAGTCTATTTCTAGACTCACAAGACTATGATGGTTAGAACATTGATAAGGTTCCGTTTCGTGGGTCCGACGAATCTCCAACATCCTTAAGTCCAGATTCTGTTAAACGTCTGGAGCAGATTGGTTGTTTGTTATTAGGGTCATCATCACTGCACACCCGACAGAACCATAGGTGCTCAGATATCCCCCTTGAGAATTTCTAGAAAATCCGAGGAGAATCCTCGCCTACATGCACCAGCTTTGTATCACTGCATGAGATCCATGGTGTGTGTAGGTCTTTGCTGACATTTGGTCGAGGGCAGGGGTCATAATTCTGGCCAACTATTTTCGTTTTTAACTGCTAGGAGATCAGACAGATAGAAAGATGAGAAAGCAGGCAGGGAGGACCAGACAAGACAGACAAAGACAAGACAGACAGGCAGGACCAGACAAGACAGACTGACAGACAAAGACAAAACAGACAGGCAGGACCAGACAAGACAAGACAGACAAAGACAAGACAGACAGGCAGGACCAGACAAGACAGACTGACAGACAAAGACAAGACAGACAGGCAGGACCAGACAAGACAAGACAGACAGACAGACAAAAACAAGACAGACAGGCAGGAACAAATAAGACAGACAGACAAAGACAATACAGACAGGCAGGACCAGACAAGACAGACAGAAAGATAAGAAATCAGGCAAGTAGGACCAGACAAGACATACTGATAGACAAAGACAAGACAGACAGGCAGGACCAGACAAGACAAACACAAGACAGACAGGTAGGACCAGACAAGACATACTGTCAGACAAAGACAAAGCAGACAGGCAGGACCAGACAAGACAGACAGAAAGATAAGAAAGAAGACAGGTAGGACCAGACAAGACCGAGTGACACACAAAGACAGACAGACAAAGACAAGACAAGTCAAAGACAAAGACAGGACGAACGGTCGGACAGACAGACAGATAACAAACCAAACATAATTCTATTAATTGGCATATTTTTTTGTCAAACTATCAAGACACATATTTAGCTTCTCATCATCATCATTGAGTGCCTTCTCCGCAACGAAGGTTGGCTACGATGGATCGCCATTCTACTCTGTTTCTTGCTTTGATGGTGCAGGCTGTCATAGATTGACTTGTCCATCTTTTGATGTTACTCGTCCATGTTAGTCTTGGTCTGCCTCTGCCTCATTTACCTTGTATTTTCCCTTCTAATATTACTTTTAGTAGGCTGTTGTGTCTTTTAACATGCCCCAAAAATTTCATTTGTCTTGTCTTAATTGTATTTAGTAGTTCTCTTTTTATTTTGAGTTGTTTTAAAACTTCATCGTTTGTTTTCTTTTCTTTCCATCCAATTCTACCTATTCTTCTATAAATCCACATTTCAAAGGCTTCAATTTTCTGTTCTGTTTTCTTGTCTAATGTCCATGTTTCTGCACCCTACAGGAACATTGAGAAGATGTAACATTTTGCCATTCTTAGTTTCAGCCCTGTTGATATTTGTTTTGTTGTTAGTATATTTCTCACGGCATTTAAATTACTATTTGCCATACCTATTTAGCTTCTAGTGCTCTAATTTAGCAACTAGACGTGTCACATTATTTTAAATAACCTTATCTCCATATGCTGGTAAGAAACACTCTATTTAGCAACTAGACGTGTCACATTATTTTAAATAACCTTATCTCCATATGCTGGTAAGAAACACTCTATTTAGCAACTAGACGTGTCACATTATTTTAAATAACCTTATCTCCATATGCTGGTAAGAAACACTCTATTTAGCAACTAGACGTGTCACATTATTTTAAATAACCCTATCTCCATATGCTGATAAGAAACACTCTATTTATCTTTTCCTATTGTTTCCGTTACGTTCCTTTGCTGTCCAACTTTCCATAATTTTCACAGAAGTAAAGGCGCCAAGATGCATGGAGTTGCTTTAAAGCTGATGATAATGACAGTTCTAATAAAAAAAGAAGAAAAAAGTGGTATAGTGACAGCTTTACGTGCTAATGGACAAAACAAAAATCGACGTTTCGGCCAAGTAGGCCTTCAGCTGGAACAACAAACAACAACACAAAAATAAATATATAGGGATATGTAAACAAATCTAACTACATGGCGATTATATGCAATTTTCACAACAGTTTTCTAGTAAAAAAGTTAAGAGCCCCCGTCACGCCAAGTGGCGTATATGGAATATGGTGTTAGTGACCATACATTTTACAGACCTTCAGCACATGATTTTTGGGGCAATGTGGTCGGTATTACGCCCGTGCCGTTTTTACTTTTTCAGAAAAAAATCCGGTACTCATTTGATGAGGAAGTTCTCAAAGAGGCCAACACAAAAAGGGAGCACTTAAAAAACATCAGAAAGAAGCAATCAACATTTTTCGGGCACATCATGAGAAGAGGAAAGTTGGAATACTTGGTTACAACTGGCAAAATAGAAGGAAAGAGAGATCGCGGACGACAAAGAGAGAAAATACTGAATAGCTTGGTGTCATGGCATCGAACACAGTCAACAACAGAACTGATACGATGCACTGTAGATAGAAGATTGTGGAGGGACATGATCGCCTACGCCAACCGGCAGGGTACATGATGATGATGAACCCGGAAGCCGTCGGTTGGGATCGACCTCTACCCCTTGTACTTTGTAGTCCAGCCCACTAACCGCTGAGCTATCTCGGCTCCCTTTTCTAATAAAGCACGGGCGTAATACCAACCACATTACCCCAAAAATCATGTGCTGAATGTCTGTAAAATGTATGGTCACTAACACCATATTCCCTATATGCCACTTGAAGTGACTGGGGCACTTTACTTTTTTCTACCTCTTTTCTATTAAAATCACATATCTGTGATCTTACATCGATTTTATTGCACGTTGTTTGATTATTCATGATATGCTTCCGCAGGGATTATAGTGTCGGCTATAGAACCTCTCCATTATCTGTCATTTCACAGGATGCCTTCTCTGTGGGTGGGCCAATGGAGGGAATCCCTTTTAAATGTCTATCAAAGAGGCTAAAGTAAAAAGAGAGCTAATTTCCAATATTAATAAGATATAATCATCATTTTTGTGGCCATGCGATGAGAAAGGAAACACTGGAATATATTGTAACAACTGGGAAAATTTAGGGACGAAGAGATAGAGAGAAGCAAAAAGAAAAGATACCAGACAGGTTAAGAGAATGTCTTGACAGAAGGTCAACAACAGAAATGGTTCATAACTATCGTGATTGAAAGTTGTGGAGAGACATGATCACCTACACCAACAGGTATGGTACTTGATGATGCTGAACTTAGGGTCTGAGTACCAAATAGCCTGCCACTGTTAGCTGGAGTCTGCGATGTAACATTATCATGCACATACAGAAACGACAGAAACGACATTATCAAAGAAACAAAAACACATGAAAAATGATTTCAATTTATTTATGAAATGTATTTATTTGTTTATTTTTGTCACTTTTGTAATAACAAAAATAATTATTTCCTGCAAATTTTCTATTAGTTTATTTCTTCTTCAGCATCTGTTGGATTTCCTGGCATTTGGAACATTCTTCTAAGAGAGAAACACATCTTCCAGTGAAAGTGGTTTATTTTTTCTTCAAATTAATTGCTTTCCTTTTTGTTGGTGGTTACAAATCTTTGAACGCTGAAAGGATTGATAACCAAAGAGTCAAGTCAAGGGGAGACAATTGTCGACAAAGGGAGACAACATCGGTAACATGACGCATGCTCATAGTTGATTGCGAAGAGATTGTTTTAGTGGGTTGTTTTGGTTGGTATTGTTTAATTAATGTGTTTGATTTGGTTGGTATTGTTTAATTAATGTGTTTGATTTGGTTGGTATTGTTTAATTAATGTGTTTGATTTGGTTGGTATTGTTTAATTAATGTGTTTGATTTGGTTGGTATTGTTTAATTAATGTGTTTGATTTGGTTGGTATTGTTTAATTAATGTGTTTGATTTGGTTGGTATTGTTTAATTAATGTGTTTGATTTGGTTGGTATTGTTTAATGTGTTTGATTTGGTTGGTATTGTTTAGTGTGTTTGAATTGGTTGGTATTGTTTAGTGTGTTTGTTTTGGTTGGTATTGTTTAATGTGTTTAATTTGGTTGGTATTGTTTAGTGTGTTTGTTTTGGTTGGTATTGTTTAATGTGTTTGATTTGGTTGGTATTGTTTAGTGTGTTTGTTTTGGTTGGTATTGTTTAGTGTGTTTGTTTGGTTGGTATTGTTTAATGTGTTTGATTTGGTTGGTATTGTTTAATTAATGTGTTTGATTTGGTTGGTATTGTTTAATTAATGTGTTTGTTTTGGTTGGAATTGTTTAATTAATGTGTTTGATTTGGTTGGTATTGTTTAATGTGTTTGATTTGGTTGGTATTGTTTAATGTGTTTGATTTGGTTGGTATTGTTTAATGTGTTTGGTTTGGTTGGTATTGTTTAATGTGTTTGGTTTTGTTGGTATTGTTTAATTAATGTGTTTGGTTTGGTTAGTATTTTTAATGTGTTTGGTTTGGTTGGTATTGTTTAATGTGTTTGGTTTGGTTGGTATTGTTTAATGTGTTTGGTTTGGTTGGTATTGTTTAATTAATGTGTTTGGTTTGGTTGGTATTGTTTAATGTGTTTGATTTGGTTGGTATTGTTTAATGTGTTTGTTTTGGTTGGTATTGTTTAGTGTGTTTGATTTGAATGGTATTGTTTAATGTGTTTGATTTGGTTGGTATTGTTTAGTGTGTTTGATTTGGTTGGTATTGTTTAGTGTGTTTGATTTGGTTGGTATTGTTTAATGTGTTTGGTTTGGTTGGTATTGTTTAATGTGTTTGATTTGGTTGGTATTGTTTAGTGTGTTTGATTTGGTTGGTATTGTTTAGTGTGTTTGATTTGGTTGGTATTGTTTATTGTGTTTGTTTTGGTTGGTATTGTTTAATGTATTTGGTTTGGTTGGTATTGTTTAATTAATGTGTTTGGTTTGGTTGGTATTTTTAATGTGTTTGGTTTGGTTGGTATTGTTTAATGTGTTTGGTTTGGTTGGTATTGTTTAATGTGTTTGGTTTGGTTGGTATTTTTTAAATAATGTGTTTGATTTGGTTGGTATTTTTTAATGTGTTTGGTTTGGTTGATATTGTTTAGTGTGTTTGGTTTGGTTGGTATTGTTTAATGTATTTGGTTTGGTTGGTATTGTTTAATTAATGTGTTTGGTTTGGTTGGTATTTTAATGTGTTTGTTTGGTTGGTATTGTTTAATGTGTTTGGTTTGGTTGGTATTGTTAATGTGTTTGGTTTGGTTGGTATTTTTTAAATAATGTGTTTGATTTGGTTGGTATTTTTTAATGTGTTTGGTTTGGTTGATATTGTTTAGTGTGTTTGGTTTGGTTGGTATTGTTTAATGTGTTTGGTTTGGTTGGTATTGTTTAATGTGTTTGGTTTGGTTGGTATTGTTTAGTGTGTTTGGTTTGGTTGGTATTGTTTAGTGTGTTTGATTTGGTTGGTATTGTTTAATGTGTTTGGTTTGGTTGGTATTGTTTAATGTGTTTGATTTGGTTGGTATTGTTTAATGTGTTTGATTTGGTTGGTATTGTTTAATGTGTTCGATTTGGTTGGTATTGTTTAATGTGTTTGGTTTGGTTGGTATTGTTTAATGTGTTTGATTTGGTTGGTATTGTTTAATGTGTTTGATCTGGTTGGTATTGTTTAATTAATGTGTTTGGTTTGGTTGGTATTGTTTAATGTGTTTGATTTGGTTGGTATTGTTTAATTAATGTGTTTGGTTTGGTTGGTATTGTTTAGTGTGTTTGGTTTGGTTGGTATTGTTTAGTGTGTTTGGTTTGGTTGGTATTGTTTAATGTGTTTGGTTTGGTTGGTATTGTTTAATGTGTTTGGTTTGGTTGGTATTGTTTAATGTGTTTGGTTTGGTTGGTAATGTTTAATGTGTTTGGTTGGTTGGTATTGTTTAATGTGTTTGATTTGGTTGGTATTGTTTAATGTGTTTGGTTTGGTCGATATTGTTCAATGTGTTTGGTTTGGTCGGTATTGTTCAATGTGTTTGGTTTGGTTGGTATTGTTTAATGTGTTTGGTTTGGTCGGTATTGTTTAATGTGTTTGGTTTGGTTGGTATTGTTTAATGTGTTTGGTTTGGTCGGTATTGTTTAGTGTGTCTGGTTTGGTTGGTATTGTTTAATGTGTTTTGTTTGGTTGGTATTGTTTAGTGTGTTTGGTTTGGTTGGTATTGTTTAGTGTGTTTGGTTTGGTTGGTATTGTTTAATGTGTTTGGTTTGGTTGGTATTGTTTAATGTGTTTGGTTTGGTTGGTATTGTTTAATGTGTTTGGTTTGGTTGGTATTGTTTAATGTGTTTGGTTTGGTCGATATTGTTTAATGTGTTTGATTTAGTTGGTATTGTTTAATTAATGTGTTTGGTTTGGTTGGTATTGTTTAATGTGTTTGGTTTGGTTGGTATTGTTTAATGTGTTTGGTTTGGTTGGTATTGTTTAATGTGTTTGGTTTGGTTGGTATTGTTTAATGTGTTTGATTTGGTTGGTATTGTTTAATTAATGTGTTTGGTTTGGTTGGTATTGTTTAGTGTGTTTGGTTTGGTTGGTATTGTTTAGTGTGTTTGGTTTGGTTGGTATTGTTTAATGTGTTTGGTTTGGTTGGTATTGTTTAATGTGTTTGGTTTGGTTGGTATTGTTTAATGTGTTTGGTTTGGTTGGTATTGTTTAGTGTGTTTGGTTTGGTTGGTATTGTTTAATGTGTTTGGTTTGGTTGGTATTGTTTAATGTGTTTGGTTTGGTTGGTATTGTTTAATGTGTTTGGTTGGTTGGTATTGTTTAATGTGTTTGGTTTGGTCGATATTGTACAATGTGTTTGGTTTGGTTGGTATTGTTTAATGTGTTTGGTTTGGTTGGTATTGTTTAATGTGATTGGTTTGGTTGGTATTGTTTAATGTGTTGGTTTGGACGGTATTGTTCAATGTGTTTGATTTGGTTGGTATTGTTTAGTGTGTTTAGTTTAGTCGGTATTGTTTAATGTGTTTGATTTGGTTGGTATTGTTTAATGTGTTTGGTTTGGTTGGTATTGTTTAATGTGTTTGATTTGGTTGGTATTGTTTAATGTGTTTGATTTGGTTGGTATTGTTTAATGTGTTTGGTTTGGTTGGTATTGTTTAATGTGTTTGGTTTGGTGGGTATTGTTTAGTGTGTTTGATTTGGTTGGTATTGTTTAGTGTGTTGATTTGGTTGGTATTGTTTAATGTGTTTGATTTGGTTGGTATTGTTTAGTGTGTTTGATTTGGTTGGTATTGTTCAATGTGTTTGATTTGGTTGGTATTGTTTAATGTGTTTGGTTTGGTTGGTATTGTTTAATGTGTTTGGTTTGGTTGGTATTGTTTAATGTGTTTGGTTTGGTTGGTATTGTTTAATGTGTTTGGTTTGGTTGGTATTGTTTAATGTGTTTGGTTTGGTTAGTATTGTTCAATGTGTTTGGTTTGGTTGGTATTGTTTAATGTGTTTGTTTGGTTGGTATTGTTTAATGTGTTTGATTTGGTTGGTATTGTTTAGTGTGTTTGATTTGGTTGGTATTGTTTAGTGTGTTTGATTTGTTTGGTATTGTTTAGTGTGTTTGATTTGGTTGGTATTGTTTAATGTGTTTGATTTGGTTGGTATTGTTTAGTGTGTTTGATTTGGTTGGTATTGTTTAATGTGTTTGATTTGGTTGGTATTGTTTAATGTGTTTGATTTGGTTGGTATTGTTTAATGTGTTTGATTTGGTTGGTATTGTTTAATGTGTTTGGTTTGGTTGGTATTGTTTAATGTGTTTGGTTTTGTTGGTATTGTTTAATTAATGTGTTTGGTTTGGTTAGTATTTTTAATGTGTTTGGTTTGGTTGGTATTGTTTAATGTGTTTGGTTTGGTTGGTATTGTTTAATGTGTTTGGTTTGGTTGGTATTGTTTAATTAATGTGTTTGGTTTGGTTGGTATTGTTTAGTGTCTTTGTTTTGGTTGGTATTGTTTAATGTGTTTGGTTTGGTTGGTATTGTTTAATGTGTTTGGTTTGGTTGGTATTGTTTAGTGTGTTTGATTTGGTTGGTATTGTTTAATGTCTTTAGTTTGGTTGGTATTGTTTAATGTGTTTGATTTGGTTGGTATTGTTTAATGTGTTTGATTTGGTTGGTATTGTTTAATTAATGTGTTTGGTTTGGTTGGTATTGTTTAATGTGTTTGATTTGGTTGGTATTGTTTAGTGTGTTTGAATTGGTTGGTATTGTTTAGTGTGTTTGTTTTGGTTGGTATTGTTTAATGTGTTTAATTTGGTTGGTATTGTTTAGTGTGTTTGTTTTGGTTGGTATTGTTTAATGTGTTTGATTTGGTTGGTATTGTTTAATGTGTTTGATTTGGTTGGTATTGTTTAATGTGTTTGATTTGGTTGGTATTGTTTAGTGTGTTTGTTTGGTTGGTATTGTTTAATGTGTTTGGTTTGGTTGGTATTGTTTAATGTGTTTGTTTGGTTGGTATTGTTTAGTGTGTTTGCTTTGGTTGGTATTGTTTAATGTGTTTGATTTGGTTGGTATTGTTTAATGTGTTCGTTTTGGTTGGTATTGTTTAGTGTGTTTGATTTGAATGGTATTGTTTAATGTGTTTGATTTGGTTGGTATTGTTTAGTGTGTTTGATTTGGTTGGTATTGTTTAGTGTGTTTGATTTGGTTGGTATTGTTTAATGTGTTTGGTTTGGTTGTTATTGTTTAATGTGTTTGATTTGGTTGGTATTGTTTAGTGTGTTTGATTTGGTTGGTATTGTTTAGTGTGTTTGATTTGGTTGGTATTGTTTATTGTGTTTGTTTTGGTTGGTATTGTTTAATGTGTTTGGTTTGGTTGGTATTGTTTAATGTGTTTGGTTTGGTTGGTATTGTTTAATTAATGTGTTTGGTTTGGTTGGTATTTTTAATGTGTTTGGTTTGGTTGGTATTGTTTAATATGTTTGGTTTGGTTGGTATTGTTTAATGTATTTGGTTTGGTTGGTATTGTTTAATTAATGTGTTTGGTTTGGTTGGTATTTTTAATGTGTTTGGTTTGGTTGGTATTGTTTAATGTGTTTGGTTTGGTTGGTATTGTTTAATGTGTTTGGTTTGGTTGGTATTTTTTAAATAATGTGTTTGATTTGGTTGGTATTTTTTAATGTGTTTGGTTTGGTTGATATTGTTTAGTGTGTTTGGTTTGGTTGGTATTGTTTAATGTATTTGGTTTGGTTGGTATTGTTTAATTAATGTGTTTGGTTTGGTTGGTATTTTTAATGTGTTTGGTTTGGTTGGTATTGTTTAATGTGTTTGGTTTGGTTGGTATTGTTTAATGTGTTTGGTTTGGTTGGTATTTTTTAAATAATGTGTTTGATTTGGTTGGTATTTTTTAATGTGTTTGGTTTGGTTGATATTGTTTAGTGTGTTTGGTTTGGTTGGTATTGTTTAATGTGTTTGGTTTGGTTGGTATTGTTTAATGTGTTTGGTTTGGTTGGTATTGTTTAGTGTGTTTGGTTTGGTTGGTATTGTTTAGTGTGTTTGATTTGGTTGGTATTGTTTAATGTGTTTGGTTTGGTTGGTATTGTTTAATGTGTTTGATTTGGTTGGTATTGTTTAATGTGTTTGATTTGGTTGGTATTGTTTAATGTGTTTGATTTGGTTGGTATTGTTTAATGTGTTTGGTTTGGTTGGTATTGTTTAATGTGTTTGATTTGGTTGGTATTGTTTAATGTGTTTGATCTGGTTGGTATTGTTTAATTAATGTGTTTGGTTTGGTTGGTATTGTTTAATGTGTTTGATTTGGTTGGTATTGTTTAATTAATGTGTTTGGTTTGGTTGATATTGTTAGTGTGTTTGGTTTGGTTGGTATTGTTTAGTGTGTTTGGTTTGGTTGGTATTGTTTAATGTGTTTGGTTTGGTTGGTATTGTTTAATGTGTTTGATTTGGTGGTATTGTTTAATGTGTTTGGTTTGGTTGGTAATGTTTAATGTGTTTGGTTTGGTTGGTATTGTTTAATGTGTTTGATTTGGTTGGTATTGTTTAATGTGTTTGGTTTGGTCGATATTGTTCAATGTGTTTGGTTTGGTCGGTATTGTTCAATGTGTTTGGTTTGGTTGGTATTGTTTAATGTGTTTGGTTTGGTCGGTATTGTTTAATGTGTTTGGTTTGGTTGGTATTGTTTAATGTGTTTGGTTGGTCGGTATTGTTTAGTGTGTCTGGTTTGGTTGGTATTGTTTAATGTGTTTTTTTGGTTGGTATTGTTTAGTGTGTTTGGTTTGGTTGGTATTGTTTAATGTGTTTGGTTTGGTTGGTATTGTTTAATGTGTTTGGTTTGGTTGGTATTGTTTAATGTGTTTGGTTTGGTTGGTATTGTTTAATGTGTTTGGTTTGGTCGATATTGTTTAATGTGTTTGATTTAGTTGGTATTGTTTAATTAATGTGTTTGGTTTGGTTGGTATTGTTTAATGTGTTTGGTTTGGTTGGTATTGTTTAATGTGTTTGGTTTGGTTGGTATTGTTTAATGTGTTTGGTTTGGTTTGTATTGTTTAATGTGTTTGATTGGTTGGTATTGTTTAATTAATGTGTTTGGTTTGGTTGGTATTGTTTAGTGTGTTTGGTTTGGTTGGTATTGTTTAGTGTGTTTGGTTTGGTTGGTATTGTTTAATGTGTTTGGTTTGGATGGTATTGTTAATGTGTTTGGTTTGGTTGGTATTGTTAATGTGTTTGGTTTGGTTGGTATGTTTAGTGTGTTTGGTTTGGTTGGTATTGTTTAATGTTTGGTTTGGTTGGTATTGTTTAATGTGTTTGGTTTGGTTGGTATTGTTTAATGTGTTTGGTTTGGTTGGTATTGTTTAATGTGTTTGGTTTGGTCGATATTGTACAATGTGTTTGGTTTGGTTGGTATTGTTTAATGTGTTTGGTTTGGTTGGTATTGTTTAATGTGATTGGTTTGGTTGGTATTGTTTAATGTGTTTGGTTTGGACGGTATTGTTCAATGTGTTTGATTTGGTTGGTATTGTTTAGTGTGTTTAGTTTAGTCGGTATTGTTTAATGTGTTTGATTTGGTTGGTATTGTTTAATGTGTTTGGTTTGGTTGGTATTGTTTAATGTGTTTGATTTGGTTGGTATTGTTTAATGTGTTTGATTTGGTTGGTATTGTTTAATGTGTTTGGTTTGGTTGGTATTGTTTAATGTGTTTGTTTGGTGGGTATTGTTTAGTGTGTTTGATTTGGTTGGTATTGTTTAGTGTGTTTGATTTGGTTGGTATTGTTTAATGTGTTTGATTTGGTTGGTATTGTTTAGTGTGTTTGATTTGGTTGGTATTGTTCAATGTGTTTGATTTGGTTGGTATTGTTTAATGTGTTTGGTTTGGTTGGTATTGTTTAATGTGTTTGGTTTGGTTGGTATTGTTTAATGTGTTTGGTTTGGTTGGTATTGTTTAATGTGTTTGGTTTGGTTGGTATTGTTTAATGTGTTTGGTTTGGTTAGTATTGTTTAATGTGTTTGGTTTGGTTGGTATTGTTTAATGTGTTTGGTTTGGTTGGTATTGTTTAATGTGTTTGATTTGGTTGGTATTGTTTAGTGTGTTTGATTTGGTTGGTATTGTTTAGTGTGTTTGATTTGGTTGGTATTGTTTAGTGTGTTTGATTTGGTTGGTATTGTTTAATGTGTTTGATTTGGTTGGTATTGTTTAGTGTGTTGATTTGGTTGGTATTGTTTAATGTGTTTGATTTGGTTGGTATTGTTTAATGTGTTTGATTTGGTTGGTATTGTTTAATGTGTTTGATTTGGTTGGTATTGTTTAATGTGTTTGGTTTGGTTGGTATTGTTTAATGTGTTTGGTTTGGTTGGTATTGTTTAATTAATGTGTTTTGGTTTGGTTAGTATTTTTAATGTGTTTGTTTGGTTGGTATTGTTTATGTGTTTGGTTTGGTTGGTATTGTTTAATGTGTTTGTTTGGTTGGTATTGTTTAATTAATGTGTTTGGTTTGGTTGGTATTGTTTAGTGTCTTTTTTGGTTGGTATTGTTTAATGTGTTTGGTTTGGTTGGTATTGTTTAATGTGTTTGGTTGGTTGGTATTGTTTAGTGTGTTTGATTTGGTTGGTATTGTTTAATGTCTTTAGTTTGGTTGGTATTGTTTAATGTGTTTGATTGGTTGGTATTGTTTAATGTGTTTGATTTGGTTGGTATTGTTTAATTAATGTGTTTGGTTTGGTTGGTATTGTTTAATGTGTTTGATTTGGTTGGTATTGTTTAGTGTGTTTGAATTGGTTGGTATTGTTTAGTGTGTTTGTTTTGGTTGGTATTGTTTAATGTGTTTAATTTGGTTGGTATTGTTTAGTGTGTTTGTTTTGGTTGGTATTGTTTAATGTGTTTGATTTGGTTGGTATTGTTTAATGTGTTTGATTTGGTTGGTATTGTTTAATGTGTTTGATTTGGTTGGTATTGTTTAGTGTGTGTTTTGGTTGGTATTGTTTAATGTGTTTGGTTTGGTTGGTATTGTTTAATGTGTTTGTTTTGGTTGGTATTGTTTAGTGTGTTTGCTTTGGTTGTATTGTTTAATGTGTTTGATTTGGTTGGTATCGTTTAATGTGTTTGTTTTGGTTGGTATTGTTTAGTGTGTTTGATTTGAATGGTATTGTTTAATGTGTTTGATTTGGTTGGTATTGTTTAGTGTGTTTGATTTGGTTGGTATTGTTTAGTGTGTTTGATTTGGTTGGTATTGTTTAATGTGTTTGGTTTGGTTGGTATTGTTTAATGTGTTTGATTTGGTTGGTATTGTTTAGTGTGTTTGATTTGGTTGGTATTGTTTAGTGTGTTGATTTGGTTGGTATTGTTTATTGTGTTTGTTTTGGTTGGTATTGTTTAATGTTTGGTTGGTTGGTATTGTTTAATGTGTTTGGTTTGGTTGGTATTGTTTAATTAATGTGTTTGGTTTGGTTGGTATTTTTAATGTGTTTGGTTTGGTTGGTATTGTTTAATATGTTTGGTTTGGTTGGTATTGTTTAATGTATTTGTTTGGTTGGTATTGTTTAATTAATGTGTTTGGTTTGGTTGGTATTTTTAATGTGTTTGGTTTGGTTGGTATTGTTTAATGTGTTTGGTTTGGTTGGTATTGTTTAATGTGTTGGTTTGGTTGGTATTTTAAATAATGTGTTTGATTTGGTTGGTATTTTTTAATGTGTTTGTTTGGTTGATATTGTTTAGTGTGTTTGGTTTGGTTGGTATTGTTTAATGTATTTGTTTGGTTGGTATTGTTAAATTAATGTGTTTGGTTTGTTGGTATTTTTAATGTGTTTGGTTTGGTTGGTATTGTTTAATGTGTTTGGTTTGGTTGGTATTGTTTAATGTGTTTGGTTTGGTTGGTATTTTTTAAATAATGTGTTTGATTGGTTGGTATTTTTTAATGTGTTTGGTTTGGTTGTATTGTTTAGTGTGTTTGGTTTGGTTGGTATTGTTTAATGTGTTTGGTTGGTTGGTATTGTTTAAGTGTTTGGTTTGGTTGTATTGTTTAGTGTGTTTGGTTTGGTTGGTATTGTTTAGTGTGTTTGATTTGGTTGGTATTGTTTAATGTGTTTGGTTTGGTTGGTATTGTTTAATGTGTTTGATTTGGTTGGTATTGTTTAATGTGTTGATTTGGTTGGTATTGTTTAATGTGTTTGATTTGGTTGGTATTGTTTAATGTGTTTGGTTTGGTTGGTATTGTTTAATGTGTTTGATTTGGTTGGTATTGTTTAATGTGTTTGATTGGTTGGTATTGTTTAATTAATGTGTTTGTTTGGTTGGTATTGTTTAATGTGTTTGATTTGGTTGGTATTGTTTAATTAATGTGTTTGGTTTGGTTGATATTGTTTAGTGTGTTTGGTTTGGTTGGTATTGTTTAGTGTGTTTGGTTGGTTGGTATTGTTTAATGTGTTTGGTTTGGTTGGTATTGTTTAATGTGTTTGATTTGGTTGGTATTGTTTAATGTGTTTGGTTTGGTTGGTAATGTTTAATGTGTTGGTTTGGTTGGTATTGTTTAATGTGTTTGATTTGGTTGGTATTGTTTAATGTGTTTGGTTTGGTCGATATTGTTCAATGTGTTTGGTTTGGTCGGTATTGTTCAATGTGTTTGGTTTGGTTGGTATTGTTTAATGTGTTTGTTTGGTCGGTATTGTTTAATGTGTTTGGTTTGGTTGGTATTGTTTAATGTGTTTGGTTTGGTCGGTATTGTTTAGTGTGTCTGGTTTGGTTGGTATTGTTTAATGTGTTTGTTTGGTCGATATTGTTTAATGTGTTTGATTTAGTTGGTATTGTTTAATAATGTGTTTGTTTGGTTGGTATTGTTTAATGTGTTTGGTTTGGTTGGTATTGTTTAATGTGTTTGGTTTGGTTGGTATTGTTAATGTGTTTGGTTTGGTTGGTATTGTTTAATGTGTTTGATTTGGTTGGTATTGTTTAATTAATGTGTTGGTTTGGTTGGTATTGTTTAGTGTGTTTGGTTGGTTGGTATTGTTTAGTGTGTTTGGTTTGGTTGGTATTGTTAATGTGTTTGGTTTGGTTGGTATTGTTTAATGTGTTTGGTTTGGTTGGTATTGTTAATGTGTTTGGTTTGGTTGGTATTGTTTAGTGTGTTGGTTTGGTTGGTATTGTTTAATGTGTTTGGTTGGTTGGTATTGTTTAATGTGTTTGGTTTGGTTGGTATGTTTAATGTGTTTGGTTTGGTTGGTATTGTTTAATGTGTTTGGTTTGGTCGATATTGTACAATGTGTTTGGTTTGGTTGGTATTGTTTAATGTGTTTGGTTTGGTTGGTATTGTTTAATGTGATTGGTTTGGTTGGTATTGTTTAATGTGTTTGGTTTGGACGGTATTGTTCAATGTGTTTGATTTGGTTGGTATTGTTTAGTGTGTTTAGTTTAGTCGGTATTGTTTAATGTGTTTGATTTGGTTGGTATTGTTTAATGTGTTTGGTTTGGTTGGTATTGTTTAATGTGTTTGATTTGGTTGGTATTGTTTAATGTGTTTGATTTGGTTGGTATTGTAATGTGTTGGTTTGGTTGGTATTGTTTAATGTTTGTTTTTGTTTTTTTGGTGGGTATTGTTTAGTGTGTTTGATTTGGTTGGTATTGTTTAGTGTGTTTGATTTGGTTGGTATTGTTTAATGTGTTTGATTTGGTTGGTATTGTTTAGTGTGTTTGATTTGGTTGGTATTGTTCAATGTGTTTGATTTGGTTGGTATTGTTTAATGTGTTTGGTTTGGTTGGTATTGTTTAATGTGTTTGGTTTGGTTGGTATTGTTTAATGTGTTTGGTTTGGTTGGTATTGTTTAATGTGTTTGGTTTGGTTGGTATTGTTTAATGTGTTTGGTTTGGTTAGTATTGTTTAATGTGTTTGGTTTGGTTGGTATTGTTTAATGTGTTTGGTTTGGTTGGTATTGTTTAATGTGTTTGATTTGGTTGGTATTGTTTAGTGTGTTTGATTTGGTTGGTATTGTTTAGTGTGTTTGATTTGGTTGGTATTGTTTAATGTGTTTGGTTTGGTTGGTATTGTTTAATGTGTTTGATTTGGTTGGTATTGTTTAGTGTGTTTGATTTGGTTGGTATTGTTTAATGTGTTTGATTTGGTTGGTATTGTTTAATGTGTTTGATTTGGTTGGTATTGTTTAATGTGTTTGATTTGGTTGGTATTGTTTAATGTGTTTGGTTTGGTTGGTATTGTTTAATGTTTGTTTGGTTGGTATTGTTTAATTAATGTGTGGTTTGGTTGTATTTTTTAATGTGTTGTTTGGTTGGTATTGTTTAATGTATTTGGTTTGGTTGGTATTGTTTAATGTGTTTGGTTTGGTTGGTATTGTTTAATTAATGTGTTTGGTTTGGTTGGTATTGTTTAGTGTCTTTGTTTTGGTTGGTATTGTTTAATGTGTTTGGTTTGGTTGGTATTGTTTAATGTGTTTGGTTTGGTTTGTATTGTTAAGTGTGTTTGATTTGGTTGGTATTGTTTAATGTCTTTAGTTTGGTTGGTATTGTTTAATGTGTTTGATTTGGTTGGTATTGTTTAATGTGTTTGATTTGGTTGGTATTGTTTAATTAATGTGTTTGTTTGGTTGGTATTGTTTAATGTGTTTGATTTGGTTGGTATTGTTTAATTAATATGTTTGGTTTGTTGGTATTGTTTAGTGTGTTTGGTTTGGTTGGTATTGTTTAGTGTGTTTGGTTTGGTTGGTATTGTTTAATGTGTTTGGTTTGGTTGGTATTGTTTAATGTGTTTGATTTGGTTGTATTGTTTAATGTGTTTGGTTTGGTTGGTATTGTTTAATGTGTTGGTTTGGGTTGGTATTGTTTAATGTGTTTGATTTGGTTGTATTGTTTAATGTGTTTGGTTTGGTCGATATTGTTCAATGTGTTTGGTTTGGTCGGTATTGTTCAATGTGTTTGGTTTGGTTGGTATTGTTTAATGTGTTTGGTTTGGTCGGTATTGTTTAATGTGTTTGGTTGGTGGTATTGTTAATGTGTTTGGTTTGGTCGGTATTGTTTAATGTTCTGGTTTGTTGGTATTGTTTAATGTGTTTGTTTGGTTGGTATTGTTTAGTGTGTTTGGTTTGTTGGTATTGTTTAGTGTGTTTGGTTTGGTTGGTATTGTTTAATGTGTTTGGTTTGGTTGGTATTGTTTAATGTGTTTGGTTTGGTTGGTATTGTTTAATGTGTTTGGTTTGGTTGGTATTGTTTAATGTGTTTGGTTTGGTCGATATTGTTTAATGTGTTTGATTTAGTTGGTATTGTTTAATTAATGTGTTGGTTTTGTTGGTATTGTTTAATGTGTTTGGTTTGGTTGGTATTGTTTAATGTGTTTGGTTTGGTTGGTATTGTTTAATGTGTTTGGTTTGGTTGGTATTGTTTAACGTGTTTGATTTGGTTGGTATTGTTTAATTAATGTGTTTGGTTTGGTTGGTATTGTTTAGTGTGTTTGGTTTGGTTGGTATTGTTTAGTGTGTTTGGTTTGGTTGGTATTGTTTAATGTGTTTGGTTGGTTGGTATTGTTTAATGTGTTTGGTTGGTTGGTATTGTTTAATGTGTTGGTTGGTTGGTATTGTTTAGTGTGTTTGGTTTGGTTGGTATTGTTTAATGTGTTTGGTTTGGTTGGTATTGTTTAATGTGTTTGGTTTGGTTATATTGTTTAATGTGTTTGGTTTGGTTGGTATTGTTTAATGTGTTTGGTTTGGTCGATATTGTACAATGTGTTTGGTTTGGTTGGTATTGTTTAATGTGTTTGGTTTGGTTGGTATTGTTTAATGTGATTGGTTTGGTTGGTATTGTTTAATGTGTTTGGTTTGGACGGTATTGTTCAATGTGTTTGATTTGGTTGGTATTGTTTAGTGTGTTTAGTTTAGTCGGTATTGTTTAATGTGTTTGATTTGGTGGTATTGTTTTTTAATGTGTTTGGTTGGTTGGTATTGTTTAATGTGTTTGGTTTGGTTGGTATTGTTTAATGTGTTTGGTTTGGTTGGTATTGTTTAGTGTGTTTGGTTTGGTTGGTATTGTTAATGTGTTTGATTTGGTTGGTATTGTTTAATGTGTTTGATTTGGTTGGTATTGTTTAATGTGTTTGATTTGGTTGGTATTGTTTAATGTGTTTGGTTGGTGGGTATTGTTTAGTGTGTTTGATTTGGTTGGTATTGTTTAGTGTGTTTGATTTGGTTGGTATTGTTTAATGTGTTTGATTTGGTTGGTATTGTTTAGTGTGTTTGATTTGGTTGGTATTGTTCAATGTGTTTGATTTGGTTGGTATTGTTTAATGTGTTTGGTTGGTTGGTATTGTTTAATGTGTTTGGTTTGGTTGGTATTGTTTAATGTGTTTGGTTTGGTTGGTATTGTTTAATGTGTTTGGTTTGGTTAGTATTGTTTAATGTGTTTGGTTTGGTTGGTATTGTTTAATGTGTTTGGTTTGGTTGGTATTGTTTAATGTGTTTGATTTGGTTGGTATTGTTTAGTGTGTTTGATTTGGTTGGTATTGTTTAGTGTGTTTGATTGGTTGGTATTGTTTAGTGTGTTTGATTGGGTGGTATTGTTTAATGTGTTTGATTTGGTTGGTATTGTTTAGTGTGTTTGATTTGGTTGGTATTGTTTAATGTGTTTGATTTGGTTGGTATTGTTTAATGTGTTTGATTTGGTTGGTATTGTTTAATGTGTTTGATTTGGTTGGTATTGTTTAATGTGTTTGGTTTGGTTGGTATTGTTTAATTAATGTGTTTGGTTTGGTGGTATTTTAATGTGTTTGGTTGGTTGGTATTGTTTAATGTGTTTGGTTTGGTTGGTATTGTTTAATGTGTTTGGTTTGGTTGGTATTGTTTAATTAATGTGTTTGTTTGGTTGGTATTGTTTAGTGTCTTTGTTTGGTTGGTATTGTTTAATGTGTTTGGTTTGGTTGGTATTGTTTAATGTTATTGGTTGGTTGGTATTGTTTAGTGTGTTTGGTTGGTTGGTATTGTTTAGTGTGTTTGATTTGGTTGGTATTGTTAATGTGTTTGGTTGGTTGGTATTGTTTAATGTGTTTGATTTGGTTGGTATTGTTTAATGTGTTTGATTTGGTTGGTATTGTTTAATGTGTTTGATTTGGTTGGTATTGTTTAATGTGTTTGATTTGGTTGGTATTGTTTAATGTCTTTAGTTTGGTTGGTATTGTTTAATGTGTTTGATTTGGTTGGTATTGTTTAATGTGTTTGATTTGGTTGGTATTGTTTATTAATGTGTTTGGTTTGGTTGGTATTGTTTAATGTGTTTGATTTGGTTGGTATTGTTTAATTAATGTGTT
>JAVIAB010000050.1:16286675-16329363 GCA_032433765.1 Megaustenia siamemsis | reverse complement strand
TTTGGTTTGGTCGGTATTGTTTAATGTGTTTGGTTTGGTTGGTATTGTTTAATGTGTTTGTTTTGGTTGGTATTGTTTAATGTGTTTGGTTTGGTCGGTATTGTTTAATGTGTTTTGGTTTGGTTGGTATTTTTAATGTGTTTGGTTTGGTTGGTATTGTTCAATGTGTTTGGTTTGGTTGGTATTGTTTAATGTGTTTGGTTTGGTTGGTATTGTTAATGTGTTTGGTTTGGTTGGTATTGTTTAATGTGTTTGGTTTGGTTGGTATTGTTTAGTGTGTTTGATTTGGTTGGTATTGTTTAATGTGTTTGATTTGGTTGGTATTGTTTAGTGTGTTTGATTTGGTTGGTATTGTTTAATGTGTTTGATTGGTTGGTATTGTTTTAGTGTGTTTGATTTGGTTGGTATTGTTTAATGTGTTTGATTTGGTTGGTATTGTTTAATGTGTTTGATTTGGTTGGTATTGTTTATGTGTTTGATTTGGTTGTATTGTGTTAATGTGTTTGATTTGGTTGGTATTGTTTAGTGTGTTTGATTGTGTTGGTATTGTTTAATGTGTTTGATTTGGTTGGTATTGTTTAATGTGTTTGATTTGGTTGGTATTGTTCAATGTGTTTGGTTTGGTCGGTATTGTTTAATGTGTTTGGTTTGGTTGGATTTTTAATGTGTTTGGTTTGGTCGGTATTGTTTAATGTGTTTGGTTTGGTTGGTATTGTTTAATGTGTTTGGTTTGGTCGGTATTGTTTAATGTGTTGGTTTGGTTGGTATTGTTTAATGTGTTTGGTTTGGTTTGTATTTTTTAATGTGTTTGGTTTTGTTGGTATTGTTTAATGTGTTTGTTTGGTTGGTATTTTTAATGTGATTGTTTTGGTCGGTATTGTTTAATGTGTTTGGTTTGGTTGGTATTGTTTAAATGTGTTTGGTTTGGTCGGTATTGTTTAATGTGTTTGGTTTGGTGGTATTGTTTAATGTGTTTGGTTTGGTCGATATTGTTCAATGTGTTTTGGTTTGGTCGGTATTGTTTCAATGTGTTTGATTTGGTTGGTATGGTTCAATTGTTTTTTGGTTTGGTCGGTATTGTTTCAATGTGTTTGTTTGGTCGGTATTTTAATGTGTTTGGTTTGGTCGATATTGTTCAATGTGTTAGGTTTGGTCGTATTGTTCAATGTGTTTGGCTTGGTCGGTATTGTTTAATGTTTTTGGTTGGTTGGTATTGTTTAATGTGTTTGTTTTGGTCGGTATTGTTTAATGTGTTTGGTTTGGTCGGTATGTTTAATGTGTTTGGTTTGGTTGGTATTTTTAATGTGTTTGGTTTGGTTGGTATTGTTCAATGTGTTTGGTTTGGTTGTATTGTTTAATGTGTTTAGTTTGGTTGGTATTTTTTAATGTGTTTGGTTTGGTTGGTATTGTTTAATGTGTTTGGTTTGGTCGATATTTTTAATGGTTTGTTTGTTTTGGTCGATATTGTTCATGTGTTTGGTTTGGTTGGTATTTTTAATGTGTTTGATTTGGTTGGTATTGTTTAATGTGTTTGATTTGGTTGGTATTGTTTAATTAATGTGTTTGGTTTGGTTGGTATTGTTTAATGTGTTTGGATTGGTCGTGATTGTTTATTAATGTGTTTGGTTGGTTGGTATTGTTTAATGTGTTTGGTTTGGTCGGTATTGTTTAATGTGTTTGGTTTGGTTGGTATTTTTCATGTGTTTGGTTTGGTTGGTATTTTTAATGTATTTGGTTGGTTGGTATTGTTTAATGTGTTTGGTTTGGTTGGTATTTTTAATGTTATTTGGTTTGGTTGGTATTGTTTATTAATGTGTTTGGTTTGGTTGGTATTTTTAATGTGTTTGGTTTGGTTGGTATTGTTTAATGTGATTGGTTGGTCGGTATTTGTTTAATGTGTTTGTTTGGTTGGTATTGTTAATGTGTTTGGTTTGGTTGGTATTGTTTAATGTGTTTGGTTTGTTGGTATTTTTAATGTGTTTGGTATGGTTGGTATTGTTTTTAATGTGTTTGGTTTGGTTGTATTGTTTAATGTGTTTGGTTTGGTTGGTATTGTTTAATGTGTTTGGTTTGGTTGGTATTTTTAATGTGTTTGGTTTGGTTGGTATTGTTTAATGTGTTTGGTTTGGTGGTATTGTTTAATGTGTTTGGTTTGGTTGGTATTTTTAATGTGTTTGGTTTGTTGGTATTGTTTAATGTGTTTGGTTTGGTTGGTATTTTTAATGTGTTTGGTTGGTCGGTATTGTTTTTAATGTGTTTGGTTTTGGTTGGTATTGTTTAATGTGTTTGGTTTGGTTGGTATTGTTTAATGTGTTTGGTTTGGTTGGTATTGTTTAATGTGTTTGGTTTGGTCTGTATTGTTTAATGTGTTTTTTGTGTGGGCGATATTGTTCAATGTGTTTGGTTTGGTCGGTATTGTTTAATGTGTTTGGTTTGGTTTGTATTGTTCAATGTGTTTGTTTGGTTGGGTTTGGGTTGGTATGTTCAATGTGTTGGTTGGTCGGTATTGTTTAATGTGTTTGGTTTGTTGGTATTGTTTAATGTGTTTGATTTGGTTGGTATTGTTTAATGTGTTTTGATTTGGTTGGTATTGTTTAATGTGTTTGATTTGGTTGGTATTGTTTAATGTGTTTGATTTGGTTGATATTGTTCAATGTGTTTGGTTTGGTCGTATTGTTTAATGTGTTTGGTTTGTTGGTATTTTTAATGTGTTTGGTTTGGTCGGTATTGTATAATGTGTTTGGTTTGTTTGGTATTTTTAATGTGTTTGGTTTGGTCGGTATTGTTTAATGTGTTTGGTTTGGTTGGTATTGTTTAATGTGTTTTTGGTTGTTGTATTTTTAATGTGATTGGTTTGGTCGGTATTGTTTAATGTGTTTGGTTTGGTTGGTATTGTTTAATGTGTTTGGTTTGGTCGGTATTGTTTAATGTGTTTGGTTTGGTTGGTATTGTTTAATGTGTTTGGTTTGGTCGGTATTGTTTAATGTGTTTGGTTTGGTCGATATTGTTCAATGTGTTTGGTTTGGTCGGTATTGTTCAATGTGTTTGGTTTGGTTGGTATTGTTCAATGTGTTTGGTTTGGTCGGTATTGTTCAATGTGTTTGGTTTGGTCGGTATTTTTAATGTGTTTGGTTTGGTCGATATTGTTAATGTGTTTGGTTTGGTCGGTATTGTTTCATGTTTTTGGTTTGGTCGGTATTGTTTAATGTGTTTGGTTTGGTTGGTATTGTTTAATGTGTTTGTTTTGGTCGGTATTGTTTAATGTATTTGGTTTGGTCGGTATTGTTTAATGTGTTTGGTTTGGTTGGTATTTTTAATGTGTTTGGTTTGGTTGGTATTGTTCAATGTGTTTGGTTTGGTTGGTATTGTTTAATGTGTTTGGTTGGTTGGTATTTTTAATGTGTTTGGTTGGTTGGTATTGTTTAATGTGTTTGGTTTGGTTGGTATTGTTTAGTGTGTTTGATTTGGTTGGTATTGTTTAATGTGTTTGATTTGGTTGGTATTGTTTAGTGTGTTTGATTTGGTTGGTATTGTTTAATGTGTTTGATTTGGTTGGTATTGTTTAGTGTGTTTGATTTGGTTGGTATTGTTTAATGTGTTTGATTTGGTTGGTATTGTTTAATGTGTTTGATTTGGTTGGTATTGTTTAGTGTGTTTGATTTGGTTGGTATTGTTTAATGTGTTTGATTTGGTTGGTATTGTTTAGTGTGTTTGATTTGGTTGGTATTGTTTAATGTGTTTGATTTGGTTGGTATTGTTTAATGTGTTTGATTTGGTTGGTATTGTTTAATGTGTTTGGTTTGGTCGGTATTGTTTAATGTGTTTGGTTTGGTTGGTATTTTTAATGTGTTTGGTTTGGTCGGTATTGTTTAATGTGTTTGGTTTGGTTGGTATTGTTTAATGTGTTTGGTTTGGTCGGTATTGTTTAATGTGTTTGGTTTGGTTGGTATTGTTTAATGTGTTTGGTTTGGTTGGTATTTTTAATGTGTTTGGTTTGGTTGGTATTGTTTAATGTGTTTGGTTTGGTTGGTATTTTTAATGTGATTGGTTTGGTCGGTATTGTTTAATGTGTTTGGTTTGGTTGGTATTGTTTAATGTGTTTGGTTTGGTCGGTATTGTTTAATGTGTTTGGTTTGGTCGGTATTGTTTAATGTGTTTGGTTTGGTCGATATTGTTCAATGTGTTTGGTTTGGTCGGTATTGTTCAATGTGTTTGATTTGGTTGGTATTGTTCAATGTGTTTGGTTTGGTCGGTATTGTTCAATGTGTTTGGTTTGGTCGGTATTTTTAATGTGTTTGGTTTGGTCGATATTGTTCAATGTGTTAGGTTTGGTCGGTATTGTTTCAATGTGTTTGGCTTGGTCGGTATTGTTTAATGTGTTTGGTTTGGTTGGTATTGTTTAATGTGTTTGTTTTGGTCGGTATTGTTTAATGTGTTTGGTTTGGTCGGTATTGTTTAATGTGTTTGGTTTGGTTGGTATTTTTAATGTGTTTGGTTTGGTTGGTATTGTTCAATGTGTTTGGTTTGGTTGGTATTGTTTAATGTGTTTAGTTTGGTTGGTATTTTTAATGTGTTTGGTTTGGTTGGTATTGTTTAATGTGTTTGGTTTGGTCGATATTTTTCAATGTTTGTTTGGTTTGGTCGATATTGTTCAATGTGTTTGGTTTGGTTGGTATTTTTAATGTGTTTGATTTGGTTGGTATTGTTTAATGTGTTTGGTTTGGTTGGTATTGTTTAATGTGTTGGTTTGGTTGGTATTGTTTAATGTGTTTGATTTGGTTGGTATTGTTTAATGTGTTTGATTTGGTTGGTATTGTTGAATGTGTTTGATTTGGTTGGTATTGTTTAGTGTGTTTGATTTGGTTGGTATTGTTTAATGTGTTTGATTTGGTTGGTATTGTTTAATGTGTTTGGTTTGGTTGGTATTGTTTAATTAATGTGTTTGATTTGGTTGGTATTGTTTAATTAATGTGTTTGGTTTGGTTGGTATTGTTTAATGTGTTTGATTTGGTTGGTATTGTTTAATTAATGTTTTGGTTTGGTTGGTATTGTTTAGTGTGTTTGATTTGGTTGGTATTGTTTAATGTGTTTGATTTGGTTGGTATTGTTTAATGTGTTTGATTTGGTTGGTATTGTTTAATTAATGTGTTTGGTTTGGTTGGTATTGTTTAATGTGTTTGATTTGGT
Organism: Megaustenia siamemsis; assembly: GCA_032433765.1. NCBI lineage: Eukaryota > Metazoa > Mollusca > Gastropoda > Stylommatophora > Ariophantidae > Megaustenia > Megaustenia siamemsis. Next base: position 16,324,176 of record JAVIAB010000050.1, on the reverse strand, counting down.
CGGGATTGTTTAATTAATGTGTTTGGTTTGGTTGGTATTGTTTAATGTGATTGGTTTGGTCGGTATTGTTTAATGTGTTTGGTTTGGTTGGTATTTTTCATGTGTTTGGTTTGGTTGGTATTTTTAATGTATTTGGTTTGGTTGGTATTGTTTAATGTGTTTGGTTTGGTTGGTATTTTTTAATGTTATTGGTTTGGTTGGTATTGTTTAATTAATGTGTTTGGTTTGGTTGGTATTTTTAATGTGTTTGGTTTGGTTGGTATTGTTTAATGTGATTGGTTTGGTCGGTATTGTTTAATGTGTTTGGTTTGGTTGGTATTGTTTAATGTGTTTGGTTTGGTTGGTATTGTTTAATGTGTTTGGTTGGTTGGTATTTTTAATGTGTTTGGTATGGTTGGTATTGTTTAATGTGTTTGGTTTGGTTGGTATTGTTTAATGTGTTTGGTTTGGTTGGTATTGTTTAATGTGTTTGGTTTGGTTGGTATTTTTAATGTGTTTGGTTTGGTTGGTATTGTTTAATGTGTTTGGTTTGGTTGGTATTGTTTAATGTGTTTGGTTTGGTTGGTATTTTTAATGTGTTTGGTTTGGTTGGTATTGTTTAATGTGTTTGGTTTGGTTGGTATTTTTAATGTGATTGGTTTGGTCGGTATTGTTTAATGTGTTTGGTTTGGTTGGTATTGTTTAATGTGTTTGGTTTTGTCGGTATTGTTTAATGTGTTTGGTTTGGTTGGTATTGTTTAATGTGTTTGGTTTGGTCTGTATTGTTTAATGTGTTTGGTGTGGTCGATATTGTTCAATGTGTTTGGTTTGGTCGGTATTGTTCAATGTGTTTGGTTTGGTTGGTATTGTTCAATGTGTTTGGTTTGGTTGGTATTGTTCAATGTGTTTGGTTTGGTCGGTATTGTTTAATGTGTTTGGTTTGGTTGGTATTGTTTAATGTGTTTGATTTGGTTGGTATTGTTTAATGTGTTTGATTTGGTTGGTATTGTTTAATGTGTTTGATTTGTTGGTATTGTTTAATGTGTTTGATTTGGTTGATATTGTTCAATGTGTTTGGTTTGGTCGGTATTGTTTAATGTGTTTGGTTTGGTTGGTATTTTTAATGTGTTTGGTTTGGTCGGTATTGTATAATGTGTTTGGTTTGTTTGGTATTTTTAATGTGTTTGGTTTGGTCGGTATTGTTTAATGTGTTTGGTTTGGTTGGTATTGTTTAATGTGTTTGGTTTGGTTGGTATTTTTAATGTGATTGGTTTGGTCGGTATTGTTTAATGTGTTTGGTTTGGTTGGTATTGTTTAATGTGTTTGGTTTGGTCGGTATTGTTTAATGTGTTTGGTTTGGTTGGTATTGTTTAATGTGTTTGGTTTGGTCGGTATTGTTTAATGTGTTTGGTTTGGTCGATATTGTTCAATGTGTTTGGTTTGGTCGGTATTGTTCAATGTGTTTGGTTTGGTTGGTATTGTTCAATGTGTTTGGTTTGGTCGGTATTGTTCAATGTGTTTGGTTTGGTCGGTATTTTTAATGTGTTTGGTTTGGTCGATATTGTTCAATGTGTTTGGTTTGGTCGGTATTGTTCAATGTGTTTGGTTTGGTCGGTATTGTTTAATGTGTTTGGTTTGGTTGGTATTGTTTAATGTGTTTGTTTTGGTCGGTATTGTTTAATGTATTTGGTTTGGTCGGTATTGTTTAATGTGTTTGGTTTGGTTGGTATTTTTAATGTGTTTGGTTTGGTTGGTATTGTTCAATGTGTTTGGTTTGGTTGGTATTGTTTAATGTGTTTGGTTTGGTTGGTATTTTTAATGTGTTTGGTTTGGTTGGTATTGTTTAATGTGTTTGGTTTGGTCGATATTTTTCAATGTGTTTGGTTTGGTCGATATTGTTCAATGTGTTTGGTTTGGTTGGTATTGTTCAATGTGTTTGGTTTGGTTGGTATTGTTTAATGTGTTTGGTTTGGTCGGTATTGTTTAATGTGTTTGATTTGGTTGGTATTGTTTAGTGTGTTTGATTTGGTTGGTATTGTTTAATGTGTTTGATTTGGTTGGTATTGTTTAGTGTGTTTGATTCGGTTGGTATTGTTTAGTGTGTTTGATTTTGTTGGTATTGTTTAGTGTGTTTGATTTGGTTGGTATTGTTTAAAGTGTTTGGTTTGGGTGGTATTGTATAATGTGTTTGGTTTGGTTGGTATTGTTTAATGTGTTTGGTTTGGTTGGTATTGTTTAATGTGTTTGGTTTGTTTGGTATTTTTAATGTGTTTGGTTTGGTTGGTATTATTTAGTGTGTTTGATTTGGTTGGTATTGTTTAATGTGTTTGGTTTGGTTGGTATTGTTTAATGTGTTTGATTTGGTTGGTATTGTTTAATTAATGTGTTTGGTTTGGTTGGTATTTTTAATGTGTTTGGTTTGGTTGGTATTGTTTAATGTGTTTGATTTGGTTGGTATTGTTTAATGTGTTTGATTTGGTTGGTATTGTTGAATGTGTTTGATTTGGTTGGTATTGTTTAGTGTGTTTGATTTTGTTGGTATTGTTTAATGTGTTTGATTTGGTTGGTATTGTTTAATGTGTTTGGTTTGGTTGGGATTGTTTAATTAATGTGCTTGATTTGGTTGGTATTGTTTAGTGTGTTTGATTTGGTTGGTATTGTTTAATGTGTTTGATTTGGTTGGTATTGTTTAGTGTGTTTGATTTGGTTGGTATTGTTTAATGTGTTTGATTTGGTTGGTATTGTTTAGTGTGTTTGATTTGGTTGGTATTGTTTAATGTGTTTGATTTGGTTGGTATTGTTTAATGTGTTTGGTTTGGTTGGTATTGTTTAATGTGTTTGGTTTGGTTGGTATTGTTTAATGTGTTTGGTTTGGTTGGTATTGTTTAATGTGTTTGGTTTGGTTGGTATTGTTTAATGTGTTTGGTTTGGTTAGTATTGTTTAATGTGTTTGGTTTGGTTGGTATTGTTTAATGTGTTTGGTTTGGTTGGTATTGTTTAATGTGTTTGATTTGGTTGGTATTGTTTAGTGTGTTTGATTTGGTTGGTATTGTTTAGTGTGTTTGATTTGGTTGGTATTGTTTAATGTGTTTGATTTGGTTGGTATTGTTTAGTGTGTTTGATTTGGTTGGTATTGTTTAATGTGTTTGATTTGGTTGGTATTGTTTAGTGTGTTTGATTTGGTTGGTATTGTTTAATGTGTTTGATTTGGTTGGTATTGTTTAGTGTGTTTGATTTGGTTGGTATTGTTTAATGTGTTTGATTTGGTTGGTATTGTTTAATGTGTTTGATTTGGTTGGTATTGTTTAGTGTGTTTGATTTGGTTGGTATTGTTTAATGTGTTTGATTTGGTTGGTATTGTTTAATGTGTTTGATTTGGTTGGTATTGTTTAATGTGTTTGATTTGGTTGGTATTGTTTAATGTGTTTGATTTGGTTGGTATTGTTTAATGTGTTTGATTTGGTTGGTATTGTTTAATGTGTTTGATTTGGTTGGTATTGTTTAGTGTGTTTGATTTGGTTGGTATTGTTTAATGTGTTTGATTTGGTTGGTATTGTTTAATGTGTTTGATTTGGTTGGTATTGTTTAATGTGTTTGATTTGGTTGGTATTGTTTAATGTGTTTGATTTGGTTGGTATTGTTTGGTTTGGTTGGTATTTTTAATGTGTTTGATTTGGTTGGTATTGTTTAGTGTGTTTGATTTGGATGGTATTGTTTAATGTGTTTGATTTGGTTGGTATTGTTTAGTGTGTTTGATTTGGTTGGTATGGTTTAGTGTGTTTGATTTGGTTGGTATTGTTTAGTGTGTTTGATTTGGTTGGTATTGTTTAATGTGTTTGGTTTGTTCGGTATTGTTTAATGTGTTTGATTTGGTTGGTATTGTTTAATTAATGTGTTTGGTTTGGTTGGTATTGTTTAATGTGTTTGGTTTGGTTGGTATTGTTTAATGTGTTTGATTTGGTTGGTATTGTTTAATGTGTTTGATTTGGTTGGTATTGTTCAATGTGTTTGGTTTGGTCGGTATTGTTTAATTTGTTTGGTTTGGTTGGTATTTTTAATGTGTTTGGTTTGGTCGGTATTGTTTAATGTGTTTGGTTTGTTTGGTATTTTTAATGTGTTTGGTTTGGTCGGTATTGTTTAATGTGTTTGGTTTGGTTGGTATTGTTTAATGTGTTTGGTTTGGTTGGTATTTTTAATGTGTTTGGTTTGGTTGGTATTGTTTAATGTGTTTGGTTTGGTTGGTATTTTTAATGTGATTGGTTTGGTCGGTATTGTTTAATGTGTTTGGTTTGGTTGGTATTGTTTAATGTGTTTGGTTTGGCCGGTATTGTTTAATGTGTTTGGTTTGGTCGGTATTGTTTAATGTGTTTGGTTTGGTCGATATTGTTCAATGTGTTTGGTTTGGTCGGTATTGTTCAATGTGTTTGGTTTGGTTGGTATTGTTCAATGTGTTTGGTTTGGTCGGTATTGTTCAATGTGTTTGGTTTGGTCGGTATTTTTAATGTGTTTGGTTTGGTCGATATTGTTCAATGTGTTAGGTTTGGTCGGTATTGTTCAATGTGTTTGGTTTGGTCGGTATTGTTTAATGTGTTTGGTTTGGTTGGTATTGTTTAATGTGTTTGTTTTGGTCGGTATTGTTTAATGTGTTTGGTTTGGTCGGTATTGTTTAATGTGTTTGGTTTGGTTGGTATTTTTAATGTGTTTGGTTTGGTTGGTATTGTTCAATGTGTTTGGTTTGGTTGGTATTGTTTAATGTGTTTAGTTTGGTTGGTATTTTTAATGTGTTTGGTTTGGTTGGTATTGTTTAATGTGTTTGGTTTGGTCGATATTTTTCAATGTTTGTTTGGTTTGGTCGACATTGTTCAATGTGTTTGGTTTGGTTGGTATTTTTAATGTGTTTGATTTGGTTGGTATTGTTTAATGTGTTTGGTTTGGTTGGTATTGTTTAATGTGTTTGGTTTGGTTGGTATTGTTTAATGTGTTTGATTTGGTTGGTATTGTTTAATGTGTTTGATTTGGTTGGTATTGTTGAATGTGTTTGATTTGGTTGGTATTGTTTAGTGTGTTTGATTTGGTTGGTATTGTTTAATGTGTTTGATTTGGTTGGTATTGTTTAATGTGTTTGGTTTGGTTGGTATTGTTTAATTAATGTGTTTGATTTGGTTGGTATTGTTTAATTAATGTGTTTGGTTTGGTTGGTATTGTTTAATGTGTTTGATTTGGTTGGTATTGTTTAATTAATGTGTTTGGTTTGGTTGGTATTGTTTAGTGTGTTTGATTTGGTTGGTATTGTTTAATGTGTTTGATTTGGTTGGTATTGTTTAATGTGTTTGATTTGGTTGGTATTGTTTAATTAATGTGTTTGGTTTGGTTGGTATTGTTTAATGTGTTTGATTTGGTCGGTATTGTTAATTAATGTGTTTGGTTTGGTTGGTATTGTTTAATGTGTTTGGTTTGGTTGGTATTTTTAATGTGTTTGGTTTGGTTGGTATTGTTTAATGTGTTTGGTTTGGTTGGTATTTTTAATGTGATTGGTTTGGTCGGTATTGTTTAATGTGTTTGGTTTGGTTGGTATTGTTTAATGTGTTTGGTTTGGTCGGTATTGTTTAATTAATGTGTTTGGTTTGGTTGGTATTTTTAATGTGTTTGGTTTGGTTGGTATTTTCATGTGTTTGGTTTGGTTGGTATTTTTAATGTATTTGGTTTGGTTGGTATTGTTTAATGTGTTTGGTTTGGTTGGTATTTTTTAATGTTATTGGTTTGGTTGGTAATGTTTAATTAATGTGTTTGGTTTGTTGGTATTTTTAATGTGTTTGGTTTGGTTGGTATTGTTTAATGTGATTGGTTTGGTCGGTATTGTTTAATGTGTTTGGTTTGGTTGGTATTGTTTAATGTGTTTGGTTTGGTTGGTATTGTTTAATGTGTTTGGTTTGGTTGGTATTTTTAATGTGTTTGGTATGGTTGGTATTGTTTAATGTGTTTGGTTTGGTTGGTATTGTTTAATGTGTTTGGTTTGGTTGGTATTGTTTAATGTGTTTGGTTTGGTTGGTATTTTTAATGTGTTTGGTTTGGTTGGTATTGTTTTATGTGTTTGGTTTGGTTGGTATTGTTTAATGTGTTTGGTTTGGTTGGTATTTTTAATGTGTTTGGTTTGGTTGGTATTGTTTAATGTGTTTGGTTTGGTTGGTATTTTTAATGTGATTGGTTTGGTCGGTATTGTTTAATGTGTTTGGTTTGGTTGGTATTGTTTAATGTGTTTGGTTTTGTCGGTATTGTTTAATGTGTTTGGTTTGGTTGGTATTGTTTAATGTGTTTGGTTTGGTCTGTATTGTTTAATGTGTTTGGTGTGGTCGATATTGTTCAATGTGTTTGGTTTGGTCGGTATTGTTCAATGTGTTTGGTTTGGTTGGTATTGTTCAATGTGTTTGGTTTGGTTGGTATTGTTCAATGTGTTTGGTTTGGTCGGTATTGTTTAATGTGTTTGGTTTGGTTGGTATTGTTTAATGAGTTTGGTTTGGTTGGTATTGTTTAATGTGTTTGGTTTGATTAGTATTGTTTAATGTGTTTGGTTTTGTTGGTATTGTTCAATGTGTTTGTTTGGTCGGTATTGTTCAATGTGTTTGGTTTGGTCGGTATTGTTTAATGTGTTTGGTTTGGTTGGTATTTTTAATGTGTTTGGTTTGGTTGGTATTTTTAATGTGTTTGGTTTGGTCGATATTGTTCAATGTGTTTGGTTTGGTCGGTATTGTTCAATGTGTTTGGTTTGGTCGGTATTGTTTAATGTGTTTGGTTTGGTTGGTATTTTTATGTGTTTGGTTTGGTCGGTATTGTTTAATGTGTTTGGTTTGGTCAGTATTGTTTAATGTGTTTGGTTTGGTTGGTATTTTTAATGTGTTTGGTTTGGTTGGTATTGTTCAATGTGTTTGGTTTGGTCGGTATTGTTTAATGTGTTTGGTTTGGTTGGTATTTTTAATGTGTTTTGTTTGGTCGGTATTGTTTAATGTTTTTGGTTTGGTCGATATTGTTCAATGTGCTTGGTTTGGTCGATATTGTTCAATGTGTTTGGTTTGGTCGGTATTGTTCAATGTGTTTGGTTTGGTTGGTATTGTTTAATGTGTTTGGTTTGGTCGGTATTGTTTAATGTGTTTGGCTTGGTTGGTATTGTTTAATGTGTTTGGTTTGGTTGGTATTATTTAGTGTGTTTGGTTTGGTTGGTATTGTTTAATGTGTTTGGTTTGGTTGGTATTGTTTAATGTGTTTGGTTTGGTTGGTATTGTTTAATGTGTTTGGTTTGGTTGGTATTGTTTAATGTGTTTGATTTGGTCGATATTGTTCAATGTGTTTGGTTTGGTTGGTATTGTTTAATGCGTTTGGTTTGGTTGGTATTGTTTAATGTGATTGGTTTGGTTGGTATTGTTTAATGTGTTTGTTTTGGACGGTATTGTTCAATGTGTTTAGTTTGGTCGGTATTGTTTAATGTGTTTGATTTGGTTGGTATTGTTTAATGTGTTTGGTTTGGTTGGTATTGTTTAATGTGTTTGGTTTGGTTGGTATTGTTTAATGTGTTTGGTTTGGTTGGTATTGTTTAATGTGTTTGGTTTGGTTGGTATTGTTTAATGTGTTTGGTTTGGTTGGTATTGTTTAATGTGTTTGGCGTGATTTATTTGGGTTGGTCGGCTGCTGTTGCTTTGTTCGCCTGGTTTGCGTTGGTTTAGTTGGTGTGTTTGGTTTGGTTGGTTTGTGTGAATGGGGTGGTGTGGTTTAATTGGTTTGGTGTAGTTGGGGGAGGTAAAGAATAGTGACACTGTGACCTTCCAAGCATGTCGTAAGAGGCGACTAAGGAGGTTGATCGATGGCTTGACAAGCTGTCATTGTAAAAAGTATTGTTATGGAAACAGCGCCATAGATTTTAGAAGCAGTAATCTCTGCAATATGTGCCACTTTGGCACGCAAGGTTTCTGTTTTTTGAGATTGTGGTTCTGCCCTATGTGCCGTCTTCGGCTCGAAAGGACAATAGATAGATAGATAGATAGATAGATAGATTAGATAAGATAGACAAGATAGACAAGATAGACAAGATAGGATAGATAGATATAGATAGATAGATAGATAGATAGATTAGATAGATTAGATAGATTAGATAGATAGATAGATAGATAGATAGATAGATAGATAGATAGATAGATAGATAGATAGATAGATAGATAGATAGATAGATAGATAGATTAGATAGATAGATTAGATAGATAGATTAGATAGATAGATAGATAGATAGATAGATAGATAGATAGATAGATAGATAGATAGATAGATAGATAGATAGATAGATAGATAGATAGATAGATAGATAGATAGATAGATAGATAGATAGATAGATAGATAGATAGATAGATAGATAGATAGATAGATAGATAGATAGATAGATAGATAGATAGATAGATAGATAGATAGATAGATAGATAGATAGATAGATAGATAGATAGATAGATAGATAGATAGATAGATAGATAGATAGATAGATAGATAGATAGATAGATAGATAGATAGATAGATAGATAGATAGATAGATAGATAGATAGATAGATAGATAGATAGATAGATAGATAGATAGATAGATAGATAGATAGATAGATAGATAGATAGATAGATAGATAGATAGATAGATAGATAGATAGATAGATAGATAGATAGATAGATAGATAGATAGATAGATAGATAGATAGATAGATAGATAGATAGATAGATAGATAGATAGATAGATAGATAGATAGATAGATAGATAGATAGATAGATAGATAGATAGATAGATAGATAGATAGATAGATAGATAGATAGATAGATAGATAGATAGATAGATAGATAGATAGATAGATAGATAGATAGATAGATAGATAGATAGATAGATAGATAGATAGATAGATAGATAGATAGATAGATAGATAGATAGATAGATAGATAGATAGATAGATAGATAGATAGATAGATAGATAGATAGATAGATAGATAGATAGATAGATAGATAGATAGATAGATAGATAGATAGATAGATAGATAGATAGATAGATAGATAGATAGATAGATAGATAGATAGATAGATAGATAGATAGATAGATAGATAGATAGATAGATAGATAGATAGATAGATAGATAGATAGATAGATAGATAGATAGATAGATAGATAGATAGATAGATAGATAGATAGATAGATAGATAGATAGATAGATAGATAGATAGATAGATAGATAGATAGATAGATAGATAGATAGATAGATAGATAGATAGATAGATAGATAGATAGATAGATAGATAGATAGATAGATAGATAGATAGATAGATAGATAGATAGATAGATAGATAGATAGATAGATAGATAGATAGATAGATAGATAGATAGATAGATAGATAGATAGATAGATAGATAGATAGATAGATAGATAGATAGATAGATAGATAGATAGATAGATAGATAGATAGATAGATAGATAGATAGATAGATAGATAGATAGATAGATAGATAGATAGATAGATAGATAGATAGATAGATAGATAGATAGATAGATAGATAGATAGATAGATAGATAGATAGATAGATAGATAGATAGATAGATAGATAGATAGATAGATAGATAGATAGATAGATAGATAGATAGATAGATAGATAGATAGATAGATAGATAGATAGATAGATAGATAGATAGATAGATAGATAGATAGATAGATAGATAGATAGATAGATAGATAGATAGATAGATAGATAGATAGATAGATAGATAGATAGATAGATAGATAGATAGATAGATAGATAGATAGATAGATAGATAGATAGATAGATAGATAGATAGATAGATAGATAGATAGATAGATAGATAGATAGATAGATAGATAGATAGATAGATAGATAGATAGATAGATAGATAGATAGATAGATAGATAGATAGATAGATAGATAGATAGATAGATAGATAGATAGATAGATAGATAGATAGATAGATAGATAGATAGATAGATAGATAGATAGATAGATAGATAGATAGATAGATAGATAGATAGATAGATAGATAGATAGATAGATAGATAGATAGATAGATAGATAGATAGATAGATAGATAGATAGATAGATAGATAGATAGATAGATAGATAGATAGATAGATAGATAGATAGATAGATAGATAGATAGATAGATAGATAGATAGATAGATAGATAGATAGATAGATAGATAGATAGATAGATAGATAGATAGATAGATAGATAGATAGATAGATAGATAGATAGATAGATAGATAGATAGATAGATAGATAGATAGATAGATAGATAGATAGATAGATAGATAGATAGATAGATAGATAGATAGATAGATAGATAGATAGATAGATAGATAGATAGATAGATAGATAGATAGATAGATAGATAGATAGATAGATAGATAGATAGATAGATAGATAGATAGATAGATAGATAGATAGATAGATAGATAGATAGATAGATAGATAGATAGATAGATAGATAGATAGATAGATAGATAGATAGATAGATAGATAGATAGATAGATAGATAGATAGATAGATAGATAGATAGATAGATAGATAGATAGATAGATAGATAGATAGATAGATAGATAGATAGATAGATAGATAGATAGATAGATAGATAGATAGATAGATAGATAGATAGATAGATAGATAGATAGATAGATAGATAGATAGATAGATAGATAGATAGATAGATAGATAGATAGATAGATAGATAGATAGATAGATAGATAGATAGATAGATAGATAGATAGATAGATAGATAGATAGATAGATAGATAGATAGATAGATAGATAGATAGATAGATAGATAGATAGATAGATAGATAGATAGATAGATAGATAGATAGATAGATAGATAGATAGATAGATAGATAGATAGATAGATAGATAGATAGATAGATAGATAGATAGATAGATAGATAGATAGATAGATAGATAGATAGATAGATAGATAGATAGATAGATAGATAGATAGATAGATAGATAGATAGATAGATAGATAGATAGATAGATAGATAGATAGATAGATAGATAGATAGATAGATAGATAGATAGATAGATAGATAGATAGATAGATAGATAGATAGATAGATAGATAGATAGATAGATAGATAGATAGATAGATAGATAGATAGATAGATAGATAGATAGATAGATAGATAGATAGATAGATAGATAGATAGATAGATAGATAGATAGATAGATAGATAGATAGATAGATAGATAGATAGATAGATAGATAGATAGATAGATAGATAGATAGATAGATAGATAGATAGATAGATAGATAGATAGATAGATAGATAGATAGATAGATAGATAGATAGATAGATAGATAGATAGATAGATAGATAGATAGATAGATAGATAGATAGATAGATAGATAGATAGATAGATAGATAGATAGATAGATAGATAGATAGATAGATAGATAGATAGATAGATAGATAGATAGATAGATAGATAGATAGATAGATAGATAGATAGATAGATAGATAGATAGATAGATAGATAGATAGATAGATAGATAGATAGATAGATAGATAGATAGATAGATAGATAGATAGATAGATAGATAGATAGATAGATAGATAGATAGATAGATAGATAGATAGATAGATAGATAGATAGATAGATAGATAGATAGATAGATAGATAGATAGATAGATAGATAGATAGATAGATAGATAGATAGATAGATAGATAGATAGATAGATAGATAGATAGATAGATAGATAGATAGATAGATAGATAGATAGATAGATAGATAGATAGATAGATAGATAGATAGATAGATAGATAGATAGATAGATAGATAGATAGATAGATAGATAGATAGATAGATAGATAGATAGATAGATAGATAGATAGATAGATAGATAGATAGATAGATAGATAGATAGATAGATAGATAGATAGATAGATAGATAGATAGATAGATAGATAGATAGATAGATAGATAGATAGATAGATAGATAGATAGATAGATAGATAGATAGATAGATAGATAGATAGATAGATAGATAGATAGATAGATAGATAGATAGATAGATAGATAGATAGATAGATAGATAGATAGATAGATAGATAGATAGATAGATAGATAGATAGATAGATAGATAGATAGATAGATAGATAGATAGATAGATAGATAGATAGATAGATAGATAGATAGATAGATAGATAGATAGATAGATAGATAGATAGATAGATAGATAGATAGATAGATAGATAGATAGATAGATAGATAGATAGATAGATAGATAGATAGATAGATAGATAGATAGATAGATAGATAGATAGATAGATAGATAGATAGATAGATAGATAGATAGATAGATAGATAGATAGATAGATAGATAGATAGATAGATAGATAGATAGATAGATAGATAGATAGATAGATAGATAGATAGATAGATAGATAGATAGATAGATAGATAGATAGATAGATAGATAGATAGATAGATAGATAGATAGATAGATAGATAGATAGATAGATAGATAGATAGATAGATAGATAGATAGATAGATAGATAGATAGATAGATAGATAGATAGATAGATAGATAGATAGATAGATAGATAGATAGATAGATAGATAGATAGATAGATAGATAGATAGATAGATAGATAGATAGATAGATAGATAGATAGATAGATAGATAGATAGATAGATAGATAGATAGATAGATAGATAGATAGATAGATAGATAGATAGATAGATAGATAGATAGATAGATAGATAGATAGATAGATAGATAGATAGATAGATAGATAGATAGATAGATAGATAGATAGATAGATAGATAGATAGATAGATAGATAGATAGATAGATAGATAGATAGATAGATAGATAGATAGATAGATAGATAGATAGATAGATAGATAGATAGATAGATAGATAGATAGATAGATAGATAGATAGATAGATAGATAGATAGATAGATAGATAGATAGATAGATAGATAGATAGATAGATAGATAGATAGATAGATAGATAGATAGATAGATAGATAGATAGATAGATAGATAGATAGATAGATAGATAGATAGATAGATAGATAGATAGATAGATAGATAGATAGATAGATAGATAGATAGATAGATAGATAGATAGATAGATAGATAGATAGATAGATAGATAGATAGATAGATAGATAGATAGATAGATAGATAGATAGATAGATAGATAGATAGATAGATAGATAGATAGATAGATAGATAGATAGATAGATAGATAGATAGATAGATAGATAGATAGATAGATAGATAGATAGATAGATAGATAGATAGATAGATAGATAGATAGATAGATAGATAGATAGATAGATAGATAGATAGATAGATAGATAGATAGATAGATAGATAGATAGATAGATAGATAGATAGATAGATAGATAGATAGATAGATAGATAGATAGATAGATAGATAGATAGATAGATAGATAGATAGATAGATAGATAGATAGATAGATAGATAGATAGATAGATAGATAGATAGATAGATAGATAGATAGATAGATAGATAGATAGATAGATAGATAGATAGATAGATAGATAGATAGATAGATAGATAGATAGATAGATAGATAGATAGATAGATAGATAGATAGATAGATAGATAGATAGATAGATAGATAGATAGATAGATAGATAGATAGATAGATAGATAGATAGATAGATAGATAGATAGATAGATAGATAGATAGATAGATAGATAGATAGATAGATAGATAGATAGATAGATAGATAGATAGATAGATAGATAGATAGATAGATAGATAGATAGATAGATAGATAGATAGATAGATAGATAGATAGATAGATAGATAGATAGATAGATAGATAGATAGATAGATAGATAGATAGATAGATAGATAGATAGATAGATAGATAGATAGATAGATAGATAGATAGATAGATAGATAGATAGATAGATAGATAGATAGATAGATAGATAGATAGATAGATAGATAGATAGATAGATAGATAGATAGATAGATAGATAGATAGATAGATAGATAGATAGATAGATAGATAGATAGATAGATAGATAGATAGATAGATAGATAGATAGATAGATAGATAGATAGATAGATAGATAGATAGATAGATAGATAGATAGATAGATAGATAGATAGATAGATAGATAGATAGATAGATAGATAGATAGATAGATAGATAGATAGATAGATAGATAGATAGATAGATAGATAGATAGATAGATAGATAGATAGATAGATAGATAGATAGATAGATAGATAGATAGATAGATAGATAGATAGATAGATAGATAGATAGATAGATAGATAGATAGATAGATAGATAGATAGATAGATAGATAGATAGATAGATAGATAGATAGATAGATAGATAGATAGATAGATAGATAGATAGATAGATAGATAGATAGATAGATAGATAGATAGATAGATAGATAGATAGATAGATAGATAGATAGATAGATAGATAGATAGATAGATAGATAGATAGATAGATAGATAGATAGATAGATAGATAGATAGATAGATAGATAGATAGATAGATAGATAGATAGATAGATAGATAGATAGATAGATAGATAGATAGATAGATAGATAGATAGATAGATAGATAGATAGATAGATAGATAGATAGATAGATAGATAGATAGATAGATAGATAGATAGATAGATAGATAGATAGATAGATAGATAGATAGATAGATAGATAGATAGATAGATAGATAGATAGATAGATAGATAGATAGATAGATAGATAGATAGATAGATAGATAGATAGATAGATAGATAGATAGATAGATAGATAGATAGATAGATAGATAGATAGATAGATAGATAGATAGATAGATAGATAGATAGATAGATAGATAGATAGATAGATAGATAGATAGATAGATAGATAGATAGATAGATAGATAGATAGATAGATAGATAGATAGATAGATAGATAGATAGATAGATAGATAGATAGATAGATAGATAGATAGAGATAGATAGATAGATAGATAGATAGATAGATAGATAGATAGATAGATAGATAGATAGATAGATAGATAGATAGATAGATAGATAGATAGATAGATAGATAGATAGATAGATAGATAGATAGATAGATAGATAGATAGATAGATAGATAGATAGATAGATAGATAGATAGATAGATAGATAGATAGATAGATAGATAGATAGATAGATAGATAGATAGATAGATAGATAGATAGATAGATAGATAGATAGATAGATAGATAGATAGATAGATAGATAGATAGATAGATAGATAGATAGATAGATAGATAGATAGATAGATAGATAGATAGATAGATAGATAGATAGATAGATAGATAGATAGATAGATAGATAGATAGATAGATAGATAGATAGATAGATAGATAGATAGATAGATAGATAGATAGATAGATAGATAGATAGATAGATAGATAGATAGATAGATAGATAGATAGATAGATAGATAGATAGATAGATAGATAGATAGATAGATAGATAGATAGATAGATAGATAGATAGATAGATAGATAGATAGATAGATAGATAGATAGATAGATAGATAGATAGATAGATAGATAGATAGATAGATAGATAGATAGATAGATAGATAGATAGATAGATAGATAGATAGATAGATAGATAGATAGATAGATAGATAGATAGATAGATAGATAGATAGATAGATAGATAGATAGATAGATAGATAGATAGATAGATAGATAGATAGATAGATAGATAGATAGATAGATAGATAGATAGATAGATAGATAGATAGATAGATAGATAGATAGATAGATAGATAGATAGATAGATAGATAGATAGATAGATAGATAGATAGATAGATAGATAGATAGATAGATAGATAGATAGATAGATAGATAGATAGATAGATAGATAGATAGATAGATAGATAGATAGATAGATAGATAGATAGATAGATAGATAGATAGATAGATAGATAGATAGATAGATAGATAGATAGATAGATAGATAGATAGATAGATAGATAGATAGATAGATAGATAGATAGATAGATAGATAGATAGATAGATAGATAGATAGATAGATAGATAGATAGATAGATAGATAGATAGATAGATAGATAGATAGATAGATAGATAGATAGATAGATAGATAGATAGATAGATAGATAGATAGATAGATAGATAGATAGATAGATAGATAGATAGATAGATAGATAGATAGATAGATAGATAGATAGATAGATAGATAGATAGATAGATAGATAGATAGATAGATAGATAGATAGATAGATAGATAGATAGATAGATAGATAGATAGATAGATAGATAGATAGATAGATAGATAGATAGATAGATAGATAGATAGATAGATAGATAGATAGATAGATAGATAGATAGATAGATAGATAGATAGATAGATAGATAGATAGATAGATAGATAGATAGATAGATAGATAGATAGATAGATAGATAGATAGATAGATAGATAGATAGATAGATAGATAGATAGATAGATAGATAGATAGATAGATAGATAGATAGATAGATAGATAGATAGATAGATAGATAGATAGATAGATAGATAGATAGATAGATAGATAGATAGATAGATAGATAGATAGATAGATAGATAGATAGATAGATAGATAGATAGATAGATAGATAGATAGATAGATAGATAGATAGATAGATAGATAGATAGATAGATAGATAGATAGATAGATAGATAGATAGATAGATAGATAGATAGATAGATAGATAGATAGATAGATAGATAGATAGATAGATAGATAGATAGATAGATAGATAGATAGATAGATAGATAGATAGATAGATAGATAGATAGATAGATAGATAGATAGATAGATAGATAGATAGATAGATAGATAGATAGATAGATAGATAGATAGATAGATAGATAGATAGATAGATAGATAGATAGATAGATAGATAGATAGATAGATAGATAGATAGATAGATAGATAGATAGATAGATAGATAGATAGATAGATAGATAGATAGATAGATAGATAGATAGATAGATAGATAGATAGATAGATAGATAGATAGATAGATAGATAGATAGATAGATAGATAGATAGATAGATAGATAGATAGATAGATAGATAGATAGATAGATAGATAGATAGATAGATAGATAGATAGATAGATAGATAGATAGATAGATAGATAGATAGATAGATAGATAGATAGATAGATAGATAGATAGATAGATAGATAGATAGATAGATAGATAGATAGATAGATAGATAGATAGATAGATAGATAGATAGATAGATAGATAGATAGATAGATAGATAGATAGATAGATAGATAGATAGATAGATAGATAGATAGATAGATAGATAGATAGATAGATAGATAGATAGATAGATAGATAGATAGATAGATAGATAGATAGATAGATAGATAGATAGATAGATAGATAGATAGATAGATAGATAGATAGATAGATAGATAGATAGATAGATAGATAGATAGATAGATAGATAGATAGATAGATAGATAGATAGATAGATAGATAGATAGATAGATAGATAGATAGATAGATAGATAGATAGATAGATAGATAGATAGATAGATAGATAGATAGATAGATAGATAGATAGATAGATAGATAGATAGATAGATAGATAGATAGATAGATAGATAGATAGATAGATAGATAGATAGATAGATAGATAGATAGATAGATAGATAGATAGATAGATAGATAGATAGATAGATAGATAGATAGATAGATAGATAGATAGATAGATAGATAGATAGATAGATAGATAGATAGATAGATAGATAGATAGATAGATAGATAGATAGATAGATAGATAGATAGATAGATAGATAGATAGATAGATAGATAGATAGATAGATAGATAGATAGATAGATAGATAGATAGATAGATAGATAGATAGATAGATAGATAGATAGATAGATAGATAGATAGATAGATAGATAGATAGATAGATAGATAGATAGATAGATAGATAGATAGATAGATAGAAAGATAGATAGATAGATAGAAAGATAGATAGATAGATAGATAGATAGATAGATAGATAGATAGATAGATAGATAGATAGATAGATAGATAGATAGATAGATAGATAGATAGATAGATAGATAGATAGATAGATAGATAGATAGATAGATAGATAGATAGATAGATAGATAGATAGATAGATAGATAGATAGATAGATAGATAGATAGATAGATAGATAGATAGATAGATAGATAGATAGATAGATAGATAGATAGATAGATAGATAGATAGATAGATAGATAGATAGATAGATAGATAGATAGATAGATAGATAGATAGATAGATAGATAGATAGATAGATAGATAGATAGATAGATAGATAGATAGATAGATAGATAGATAGATAGATAGATAGATAGATAGATAGATAGATAGATAGATAGATAGATAGATAGATAGATAGATAGATAGATAGATAGATAGATAGATAGATAGATAGATAGATAGATAGATAGATAGATAGATAGATAGATAGATAGATAGATAGATAGATAGATAGATAGATAGATAGATAGATAGATAGATAGATAGATAGATAGATAGATAGATAGATAGATAGATAGATAGATAGATAGATAGATAGATAGATAGATAGATAGATAGATAGATAGATAGATAGATAGATAGATAGATAGATAGATAGATAGATAGATAGATAGATAGATAGATAGATAGATAGATAGATAGATAGATAGATAGATAGATAGATAGATAGATAGATAGATAGATAGATAGATAGATAGATAGATAGATAGATAGATAGATAGATAGATAGATAGATAGATAGATAGATAGATAGATAGATAGATAGATAGATAGATAGATAGATAGATAGATAGATAGATAGATAGATAGATAGATAGATAGATAGATAGATAGATAGATAGATAGATAGATAGATAGATAGATAGATAGATAGATAGATAGATAGATAGATAGATAGATAGATAGATAGATAGATAGATAGATAGATAGATAGATAGATAGATAGATAGATAGATAGATAGATAGATAGATAGATAGATAGATAGATAGATAGATAGTTGGTGTGGTTTGGTTTAGTGGATGGGGTTTAGTTTGTTGGTGTGGATGGGTTGGTGTGTTTTTGTTGATGTGGTTTGTATGTTTTACTGTGGTTGGTTGGTTGCTATTAGTTACTTTGGTTCAGTTTGCTTGGTTTGACTTTGGTTTATTTTGGACCATGTTTTCTTAAATTTTGGTGTTAGTAGGTAGCGCCACTTTAGAACACGAAGAGCTCGATTAAGGCAAATTAAAACTAAGGTGACTAAATTAAGGTGAAAGGAAACAAGAGAATTCTTGCTCGTATAAAGACAACCCCACAGAAATTAAACTGTCAATTCTTGACGTGTACAAGTCAAGGGCAGACAATATCTGCAAAAATGAAAATCCAGACATTTAAACCATTGACGCTGGTGAAGGATGATATTCACGCACCTATAGAACAGACTGGGAGCCGCGATTGCTCAGTCGTTAGCGAACTGGACTACAAAGGACAAGAGGCTGGGTTCGATCCTGACCGACGGTTTTCGGGTTCACCCAGTTTTAAATTGGTACCGGATTTTTTTTCTGGGAAAGTAAAGCGGCACGAGTGTAATACCGACCACATTGCCTTAAAAATCATGTGCAAATATCTATAAAAATTATGGTTACTAATACCATATTCCCTATACGCCAGTTGGCGTGACGGGGGTACTTTACTTTTTTATGCTTAGTTTCAGTCAAAGTCTGCTTTCATTGCAAACCAGAAACGGGAGGCGAAGGCGCGCCCCACCCTGCACCAGAGCTGGAAGTCGTCAGTGACTCATAACTGATGGCTTGCGCCAGGATCGGTAAACCAGAACCATCCAGACCCTGCTACACCTCTCCGCGGTGCCTCCAGAAACAGACTAACCTGTCTAGTCTGGCCAAGCGAGCAGGGATCGAAGAGGGAAGACAAACCCGGTACTCAAAAATGTCGGCTGAAGTCGGATGTGTTGGGCCGAAAGGCGCAGATATCACAGTGTTACACTGCAAACTTCAACACAACGTAACTACGTCCACTTAACGTCCTTTTAAGGGCGGATGACGAGGAGGAAGTCTACGGTTCGTATCCGCTAGAATACCTCAAATCATCGGGCGACCGCATCATCATCATCAAACCAGAAACCTTATTTGTTTAATGAGATTTCATTTATAATAGTAAGATCTAGTAGCCTCCGCAAGTCATGGTTGACTATAGTAGCCTCCGTCAGTCATAGTTGACTATATTAGCCTCCGTCAGTCATAGTTGACTATAGTAGCCTCCGTCAGTCATAGTTGACTATAGTAGCCTCCGCCAGTCATAGTTGACTATAGTAGCCTCCGCCAGTCATAGTTGACTATAGTAGCCTCTATCAATCATAGTTGACTAGTAGCCTCTGTCAGTTTTAGTTGACTAGTAGCCTCTATCAGTCATAGCTGACTAGTAGCCTCTATCAGTCATAGCTGACTAGTAGCCTCTATCAGTCATAGCTGACTAGCAGCCTCTATCAGTCATAGCTGACTAGTAGCCTCCGTCAGTCATAGTTGACTAGTAGCCTCTATCAGTCATAGTTGACTAGTAGCCTCCGTCAGTCATAGTTGACTAGTAGCCTCCGTCAGTCATAGTTGACTAGTAGCCTCTATCAATCATAGTTGACTAGTAGCCTCCGTCAGTCATAGTTGACTAGTAGCCTCCGTCAGTCATAGTTGACTAGTAGCCTCTATCAGTCATAGTTGACTAGTAGCCTCCGTCAGTCATAGTTGACTAGTAGCCTCCGTCAGTCATAGTTGACTAGTAGCCTCTATCAATCATAGTTGACTAGTAGCCTCCGTCAGTCATAGTTGACTAGTAGCCTCCGCCAGTCATAGTTGACTATAGTAGCCTCTATCAATCATAGTTGACTAGTAGCCTCTGTCAGTTTTAGTTGACTAGTAGCCTCTATCAGTCATAGCTGACTAGTAGCCTCTATCAGTCATAGCTGACTAGTAGCCTCTATCAGTCATAGCTGACTAGTAGCCTCTATCAGTCATAGCTGACTAGTAGCCTCTATCAGTCATAGCTGACTAGTAGCCTCCGTCAGTCATAGTTGACTAGTAGCCTCTATCAGTCATAGTTGACTAGTAGCCTCCGTCAGTCATAGTTGACTAGTAGCCTCCGTCAGTCATAGTTGACTAGTAGCCTCTATCAATCATAGTTGACTAGTAGCCTCCGTCAGTCATAGTTGACTAGTAGCCTCCGTCAGTCATAGTTGACTAGTAGCCTCTATCAGTCATAGTTGACTATAGATTTTTTTCAGCGCACCTAGAAATGTTATTTTTTTTTTCTTTTCTTTCTCAGTGTATCCCCTTTTTCTATGAATCTGTCTCTTCTTGTTTGAGTTGGAGCTTTAGAGTATGTTTTTAAAGATTGTGATCTGCAGATATTATTTGTTCCCAAGCTGCAGGGTTTATGTTCAGACTCCTCATGTAACGTTTACACACGTAACACGCATGTTTGGGCACTTTAGTCTATCCACTATGCCATGCTATTCACAACTCTCATCCACTAGAGCCCACTACTTCGATGATCTCCTATACCTCTTTTGTCTGTGTTATCTTCCTTTCACATGTTTTTTTTTTTTTTTTTATCGTAACCCACTTTCAGACATCACATTCTTTCCTCCTTTCCAGTAACTTTTATTCTTCTGTTCTATTCTTTCTCCTTTGTGTACGCACAACTGACTTCGGTGTGTACTCTTCAGGTTATGTGTGCGTTATGCTCACATTCCTACACATACATGTTTGTTCCTGTATGGGTGCGCATATGCATGTGTATATTTTTTTTGTATATTTCCTGTGTGTTACCGGGGCTTCATTTTGAGGGAAGTAAAGAATAGTGACACTGTGACCTTCCAGGCATGTTGTAAGAGGCAACTAAGGAGATTGATCGATGGCTTGACAAGCTGTCATTGTAAAAAGTATTTTTATGGAAACAGAGCCATATATTTTAGAGCAGTGATCTCTGCAATATGTGCCACTTTGGCACGCAAGATTTCTGTTTTTGAGATTGTGGTTCTGCCCTATGTGCCGTCTTCGTCTCGAAAGGACAATAGATATATATTTGTATATGTATATACAAACGCATTTGTGTGTGCATGTATACATGTACGTGTGGCCTTTTAGATACATATAGACATTGTCAGTGTCTTTGTAGTCGGGGTAGCCTAGACAGTGTTCCCTCTACTCACATATTTTTAGAACCCTTTAAAACGGCTTGACTCTCCTACCAGCAGGGTAATTACAGCGCGCAATCGCCAATCTCTCTTTTTCATTCCGGCCACGGTACACGACACAGGGAAGGAATTTTTCTTTTCTTAAACTAGTTTCGATTATTTTGTTTTGGCTGTTTCATTACTAGTTAGCTATGTAGGATTAGTTTTATTTACTTACATATATGTGTGTGTGTGTGTGTGTTGTTTGTTTGTTCCTGTTGAATGCCAATTGAGCCGAAACGTCGTTCAAATTTGTGTCGTCTATCAATCACGTAAAGCTTTTACCATACCATTGTTTCTATTTTATTTTTCAATTCTCCCTCACATTCAGCTTTACTGCAGCTTCGCATTTGTATGCATTCATTTGCATTTCTTTGCCTTAACCCCATCTTTTGTGACCATATTTAAGGTCCTATATCAGAATTATACTCAAGTCATGTTTCAGAGATGAGAAATATGTATATACATATATATGTATACACACTAGACAGGAAATGTAGGTAACAAGACTCAATGCGGAGGTCAACGGACTCATCTGGAATAACACCGATGAGAAAGATGCAGCCATCTATACAGACGGATCTGTAATACGACACTAAAGAAGTGCATTGGCATTTACAGCACGCTCGGTAGGCAGAATAGTTAAGGAAGACAGTGTTGCATACGTTATTACCACGAGTAGCATGACGATGGAGGTGATGGCAGTGACCAAGGCATTCATCTTGTTAGAGTCACAAGACTACACCCACGCCTGCATTCTAAATGATTCGATGAGCATGATTAAAAAAAAAAAATGGAGGCGGGCTATGTGCGCATGCAATGGCTAGAGTCAGTGCAGAAGTCAAAAATTCTCAAGGTCACCTTAGTCTACGTCCCAGGACATGCGAGAGTACGAGGAAATGAAAGAGCGGACAGGTTGGCTAATTGCGCTATCGTTGAGGACGGTCAAGCAACGGATTGGGCGGACATCATCAGTGTCATGAAGGGCACAGGACTTCGACAACCATGAGCCCACGTCACTCCTTTGGATGAAAGAGATGGGAGTTAAGATGGGCACAGCCAGAAATGAGAAACTTAGGGGGCGTATAAGAGGAATTATGAACCAACACAGAACTTGAATCGTCAGTCGCTGGACACTGCAGGTCATGCTGAGGAGGGAATCTGAGCACCTATGGACATGTTCGGAATGCAATGATGATGACCCGCAAATAACTCAATAGCTCAGTATACACACAGGCACACACATGTATATAGATATATACACACACACATATATTTACACATACATACACATATATATAAAGGACAAGAGGTAGGGTTCGATCCCAACCGACGGCTTCCGGGTTTACCCAACCTTTAATGGGTACCGGATTTTTTTTTCTGCCAAAGTAAAGCGGCACGGGCGTAATACCGACCACATTACCCCAAAAATCATGTGCCGAAGGTCTGTAAAATGTATGATCACTAACACCATATTCCCTATACGTCACTTGGCGTGACGGGGGTACTTTTATACGCACGCACGCCCTCACGCACACATACACACACACACACAGAGAGAGAGAGAGAGAGAGAGAGAGAGAGAGAGAGAGAGAGAGAGAGAGAGAGAGATATCACAAAAGATGAAGGCATCTGTTAGGAATCCAAAACATCCTGTAAGTTTTCTGTCGGGTTCATTTATCGCTAAATGATCATCGGCTGGTCCGTTCTACAAAATCGAGACAGATGAATTCTGCATTATGTTGGCTTCATCAAGATGGGATGCGGGCCCACTTTCCGTTAGCCACTCAAGGCGGTCTTTCCTAACCCGGTACTACAAAATGCAGTGCTGAAGTCGGAGGTGTTAGGCCGAAAGGAGCAAATAAACTACAACAGAACACATTTATCGCCATTTAACTTTTTTTTTCTTTCGCCAGCTTCTTTTATTATATTTATTATTTATATTTCTTGTCATTTAACTTTTTTTTTCTTTCGCTCTGACGAAGTCCCTAGCGACTAGGAACTGAATTTTGCGTGTTAATCCATTTTTCCCTGGTAGCCATGTGCACATGGGTCCCTCGACGAACAGACAGATAACTTCGACTTCGGAGGTACTCATATTTTTTCCGTCGATGAGTAATTGACGTTTCAAGCCGGGCCTCGCTGCTGAGACCACGGGTGGTTACCGTAGAGAGAAATCGTAAATAAAAATCCCAACCGAACTTTCTATTAAGGATTGATAACGAAGAGGGCTATCTTTAAGGATTGATAACGAAGATGGCAGTAGTATACAAGGGTCCAACTGATTATTATTTGGCCCGTAAATTAACAAAGATATATAGTAGGCGCGCGGCGCGCCTAATGTACTGTAGGCGCAGGGGGAGTTAACCGTGACAGCTGGTCCCAGTGACCCCGGAAGTGACCTGTTTATGTCTGGTGTATGCTGACTTTGGAGTTCTTTATGTACTTGATCGTTAGTGATAGGTTAGTAGATTATACAACATCAATAAAAAACAATCAATATAAAACAGAAGACAAAGATATATTTTATTCTTTTATTATCTCAATAGGTGTATAACATACATTGATATTATATAACATTACAAAAATATTCAGTACACGAAGTAAATATATAGTACAAGGATAGCATTTAGTTATACCTAGGTAGTTGGGTGTCTGCTTAGCTAGGGTGAAACTGTTAGAGATTGCTGGGTAGTCTAAACTGGTAGTGTAAAGAGTTAAATATCTAGAGGTGTAGTCGAGACGTTATCATCAGCTACCTTTCTTTTTATATAGAAATAGGAAAGAGCATTTCTTGTTTGACTGTAGGAAAATATGGAATTATTTAAGACTTTGAAACCTACATTTTTCCCACCCTTGGCCTTTTGCGTGGCGAGAACCTCTAAAAACATATCTTTATCTAATTTGTTGTGTTGCTTGCTTAGCCCTTTACAACTGATTTTATCGTAATCCCCACTACAATGGTACGTCTTACTACATAAGCTAACAAGAGCTGTCCCTTCGTACTCTAGTTTAAAAAGCCCGGGCGTTCGTTTGGTGTATGCTTTAACACCCTTACAGTTTATACAGTCTGTTTTACTAGTATGTTCATCGCAGCAAGGGGTGTATGGAGGTCGCCTAGTGTGTAATAAGGGCTGTATAGGGGTCGGCTAGTATGTCGTGATGGGTGTACGGAGGTCGTCTAGTGTGTCATATTGGGTGTATAGAGGGCGTTTAGTGTGTCATGATGGTTGTATAGGGGTCGTCTAGTGTGTCATGATGGTTGTATAGGGGTCGTCTTGTGTGTCATGATGGTTGTATAGGGGTCGTCTAGTGTGCCGTGATGGGTGTACGGAGGTCGTCTAGTGTGTCATATTGGGTGTATAGAGGGCGTTTAGTGTGTCATGATGGTTGTATAGGGATCGTCTAGTGTGTCATGATGGTTGTGTAGGGGTCGTCTAGTGTGCCGTGATGGGTCAATGGAGGTCGGCTAGTATGTCGTGATGGGTGTACGGAGGTCGTCTAGTGTGTCATATTGGGTGTATAGAGGGCGTTTAGTGTGTCATGATGGTTGTATAGGGATCGTCTAGTGTGTCATGATGGTTGTATAGGGGTCGTCTAGTGTGCCGTGATGGGTCAATGGAGGTCGGCTAGTATGTCGTGATGGGTGTACGGAGGTCGTCTAGTGTGTCATATTGGGTGTATAGAGGGCGTTTAGTGTGTCATGTTGGTTGTATAGGGGTCGTCTAGTGTGTCATGATGGTTGTATAGGGGTGCCATGATGGTTGTATAGTGTGCCATGATGGGTACATGGAGGTCGGCTAGTATGTCGTGATGGGTGTACGGAGGTCGTCTAGTGGGGTATGATGGTTGTATGGAGGTCGTCTAGTGTGTCATATTGGGTGTATAGAGGGCGTTTAGTGTGTCATGATGGTTGTATAGGGGTCGTTTAGTGTATCGTGAGGGGTGTATGGAGGTCGTCTACTGTGTCGTGAGGGGTGTATGGAGGTCATCTGGTGTGGTATGTAGGGTGTATGGAGGTCATCTAGTGTGATATAAGGCTGTATGCCGGGCGTCTAGTGTGACATGAGGGCTGTATACCGGGCGCCTAGTGTGGTATGTGTGGTGTATGGCGGTTGTCTGGTATATCATACTTTAATCAACCAATAAGAAAAATGAAGGAACATTACATTCAACATTACTTATCTTAACTACTTTACATCAATACAGTTGAATAACGTGTTATCGTTAAGTCTTACCATACTTTAAGAGAAAACATTCAAACTTACAGCGTAAAATATAGTCTCAATCATCTACACCGAATATAACCTGTTATCGATAAGCCTTAACATACTTTAAGAGAAAACAAGCCAACTTACGGTGCAAAACTCCGCTAGTGTGAACAGTAACTTTCCTTGAATCAATCAAACTTATAACGCCGTCTAGTTTAAATATAACCTGGTAAGAAATGAATAAATTAGCCAATCAGCGAGTGAGTACGTCAACATCGCTTGATAGCGGGATTAACCAATCAGAAAAGAGTATTAACATAGGAGGCGGGGCGAAGAAATGGCTGACAGGTGGATTAACCAATCAGAAAAGCGCGTTAGCCCAAGCGTAGGTAGTGGCTGTCGGGTCAGCAGTGGGGGAAAAATGCGGGGTGGTGGGTTACTTGAACTCGTTTTGACCCCTGAGGCAATTCCAGAAGAGTTCTATGATCTCATTTTGACCGCTGAAGGCTTTAATACCAATGTTTCCCACTTCAACGAACGACATACATCATTAAAGGTGATTACTTCAGCTCTTAGACTTTGGAGTTCCATATCTTTATCACTTCAACGAATGACAGACAACAGTAAAGATGATCATTTCAGGTAAGAAAACTTAGTTCCAAACCCTAAAATTTTGGTTCATACTCACAAAGTTGAACACAAACTCTACAAATTTAGGCCCAAAGTTGTAATTGTTAGACACGAAAGTCGTAAATGTTATATGCAAAGTCCAAAAGTTTGTCAAAAAGATAACCTAAACTCAAAATAGTTAGACACAAAGCCCAACAATTTATATGCAAAGTCTAAAAAAGTTACTCTAAAAGACAACTAATGTAATACTTAACCCAAAATTTCGTCACATAACCAAACAGTTGAACACGAACTCTACAAATTTAGTCCCAAAGTCGTAATTGTTAGACATGAAAGTCGTAAATGTTATATTCAAATCCAAAAGTTTGTTAAAAAGACAACCCAAACTCAAAATAGTTAGATGCAAAGCTCAAAAATGTATATGCAAAATCCAAAAAGTTACGCCAAAAGACAACTAATGTAACACTTAACCCCAAAATTTCGGCTCATATGCACAAAGTTGAACTCGAAAGCCTAAAAATTTAGTCCCAAAGTGATACTAGTTCGACACAAAAGTCGTAAATGTTATATACAAAGGCCAAAACTTTGTCAAAAAGACAACCCAAACTCAGAATAGTTAGACACGAAAGTCATAAATGTTATATGCAAAGTCCAAAATTTTATCAAAAAGACAACCCAAACTCAGAATATTTAGACACAAAAGACCAAATAGTTACATTCAAAGTCCAAAAGTTTGTCAAAAAGACAACCCAAACTCAAAAGTTTGTCAAAAAGACAACCCAAACTCAAAATAGTTAGACATGAAAGGTCAAAAAGGTATACTCAAAGTCCAAAATGTTACTTCAAAAGACAACTAATATAACAACAAGCCCCAAAACTTCGTCTCATAACCAAAAAGTTGAACTCAAAACCCTAAAAAGTGTCCACTTATCAACCAAAGTCTTTAATACAGCTGAGAAAACCCTAATAAATTATTACAATTTACTAAAAAGGTTGCCCTTGATGATAGTTGCGACTGTGTCTAAATCATTATTGAAAATATTCATAGAACTCTAGTAAAAACCAAACACACTAAAACACCACATTGAAAGAATGAACTTAAAGTTCACGCCCCTGTCACAACTCTGCTAAGAAAAGTACTGCAAAGCATGAAAGTTATGTCCCCTGCTATAACTCTACTAAACGAAAGTATTACCAAACACGTAGGTTACACTCCTACCATAACCCACTAAGAAAAACAAGATTTTGCTTAAAATACCACATTTATGATTGTTACGCCCCTTGTCCCTTTATGAGGGGACGCCCATGAAACTGTTAGAAATAGTAAATTTAACCTAGTGGCATACCCCAGATGTTATATTAGACACCCCCATAGCAAAAATTTACTTAAAACTCACTTTTATGGTGGTTACCCCCATACCCATTTTTGGCGGTTACGCCCATGAAACTGTTAAAAATAGTCAATTTAACATCTAGACATACCCCAAACTTTATATTAAGCATCCCCATATCAAGAATTTACATAAAAACAACTTTTGAAATTACTACCCCTGTACCCATTTTTGGCGGTTACGCCCATGAAACTGTTAAAAATTGTCAATTTAACATCTAGACATACTCCAAACTTTACATTAGACATCCCCATAGCAAAAATTTGCTTAAAAACAACTTTTGAAATTACTACCCCTGTACCCATTTTTTGCGGTTACGCCCATGAAACTGTTAAAAATAGTAAATTTAACATATAGACATACCCCAAACTTCATTTTAGTCATCCCCGTATCAAGAATTTACATAAAAATCACTTTTGAAATTACTACCCCTGTACCCATTTTTGGCGGTTACGCCCATGAAACTATTAAAAATTGTCAATTTAACATCTAGACATACTCCAAACTTCATTTTAGTCATCCCCATATCAAGAATTTACATAAAAACAACTTTTGAAATTACTACCCCTGTACCCATTTTTGGCGGTTACGCCCATGAAACTGTTAAAAATAGTAAATTTAACATATAGACATACCCCAAACTTCATTTTAGTCATCCCCGTATCAAGAATTTACATAAAAATCACTTTTGAAATTACTACCCCTGTACCCATTTTTGGCGGTTACGCCCATGAAACTGTTAAAAATTGTCAATTTAACATCTAGACATACTCCAAACTTCATTTTAGTCATCCCCATATCAAGAATTTACATAAAAACAACTTTTGAAATTACTACCCCTGTACCCATTTTTGGCGGTTACGCCCATGAAACTGTTAAAAATAGTAAATTTAACATATAGACATACCCCAAACTTTATATTAAGCATCCCCGTATCAAGAATTTACTAAAAAAACAACGTTTGAAATTACTACCCCTGTACCCATTTTTGGCGGTTACGCCCATGAAACTGTTAAAAATAGTAAATTTAACATCTAGACATACCCCAAACTTTATATTAAGCATCTCCGTATCAAGAATTTACATAAAAACAACTTTTGAAATTACTACCCCTGTACCCATTTTTGGCGGTTACGCCCATGAAACTGTTAAAAATAGTAAATTTAACATCTAGACATACCCCAAACTTTACATTAAGCATCCCCATATCAAGAATTTACATAAAAACAACTTTTGAAATTACTACCCCTGTACCAATTTTTGGCGGTTACGCCCATGAAATCGATAAAAAATTGAAATTTAACAGCTAGCCATACCCCAAACTGTATATTAAGCATCCCCGTATCAAGAATTTACATAAAAACAACTTTTAAAATTACTACCCCCGTACCCATTTTTGGCGGTTACGCCCATGAAACTGTTAAAAATAGTCAATATAACACCTAGACATATCCCAAACTTTATATTAAGCATCCCCATATCAAGAAGTTACATAAAAACAACTTTTAAAATTACTACCCCTGTACCCATTTTTGGCGGTTACGCCCATGAAATCGATAAAAAAATTGAAGTTTAACCTATTGGCATACATCAAACATAATATGTGACACGCCCATGTATCAAATTTGCCTAAAAAATCAACCAAAAATTAGTAGTATACAATGTCAATTAGGACGGATAGACTATAAGGAAAAACGGTAGACTCTCATATAAGGAAAAACGGCACCAAAAAATGTGCCTCGATGTACGGGTAGACTATTTATATAAGGATTTAGGTGCCTTCAAAGGCACTTTTATCCGTCCTAATTGACATTGTATACTACTAATTTTTGGTTGATTTTTTAGGCAAATTTGATACATGGGCGTGTCACATATTATGTTTGATGTATGCCAATAGGTTAAACTTCAATTTTTTTATCGATTTCATGGGCGTAACCGCCAAAAATGGGTACAGGGGTAGTAATTTCAAAAGTTTTTATGTAACTTCTTGATATGGGGATGCTTAATATAAAGTTTGGGATATGTCTAGGTGTTATATTGACTATTTTTAACAGTTTCATGGGCGTAACCGCCAAAAATGGGTACGGGGGTAGTAATTTTAAAAGTTGTTTTTATGTAAATTCTTGATACGGGGATGCTTAATATACAGTTTGGGGTATGGCTAGCTGTTAAATTTCAATTTTTTATCGATTTCATGGGCGTAACCGCCAAAAATTGGTACAGGGGTAGTAATTTCAAAAGTTGTTTTTATGTAAATTCTTGATATGGGGATGCTTAATGTAAAGTTTGGGGTATGTCTAGATGTTAAATTTACTATTTTTAACAGTTTCATGGGCGTAACCGCCAAAAATGGGTACAGGGGTAGTAATTTCAAAAGTTGTTTTTATGTAAATTCTTGATACGGAGATGCTTAATATAAAGTTTGGGGTATGTCTAGATGTTAAATTTACTATTTTTAACAGTTTCATGGGCGTAACCGCCAAAAATGGGTACAGGGGTAGTAATTTCAAACGTTGTTTTTTTAGTAAATTCTTGATACGGGATGCTTAATATAAAGTTTGGGGTATGTCTATATGTTAAATTTACTATTTTTAACAGTTTCATGGGCGTAACCGCCAAAAATGGGTACAGGGGTAGTAATTTCAAAAGTTGTTTTTATGTAAATTCTTGATATGGGGATGACTAAAATGAAGTTTGGAGTATGTCTAGATGTTAAATTGACAATTTTTAACAGTTTCATGGGCGTAACCGCCAAAAATGGGTACAGGGGTAGTAATTTCAAAAGTGATTTTTATGTAAATTCTTGATACGGGGATGACTAAAATGAAGTTTGGGGTATGTCTATATGTTAAATTTACTATTTTTAACAGTTTCATGGGCGTAACCGCCAAAAATGGGTACAGGGGTAGTAATTTCAAAAGTTGTTTTTATGTAAATTCTTGATATGGGGATGACTAAAATGAAGTTTGGAGTATGTCTAGATGTTAAATTGACAATTTTTAATAGTTTCATGGGCGTAACCGCCAAAAATGGGTACAGGGGTAGTAATTTCAAAAGTGATTTTTATGTAAATTCTTGATACGGGGATGACTAAAATGAAGTTTGGGGTATGTCTATATGTTAAATTTACTATTTTTAACAGTTTCATGGGCGTAACCGCAAAAAATGGGTACAGGGGTAGTAATTTCAAAAGTTGTTTTTAAGCAAATTTTTGCTATGGGGATGTCTAATGTAAAGTTTGGAGTATGTCTAGATGTTAAATTGACAATTTTTAACAGTTTCATGGGCGTAACCGCCAAAAATGGGTACAGGGGTAGTAATTTCAAAAGTTGTTTTTATGTAAATTCTTGATATGGGGATGCTTAATATAAAGTTTGGGGTATGTCTAGATGTTAAATTGACTATTTTTAACAGTTTCATGGGCGTAACCGCCAAAATGGGTATGGGGGTAACCACCATAAAAGTGAGTTTTAAGTAAATTTTTGCTATGGGGGTGTCTAATATAACATCTGGGGTATGCCACTAGGTTAAATTTACTATTTCTAACAGTTTCATGGGCGTCCCCTCATAAAGGGACAAGGGGCGTAACAATCATAAATGTGGTATTTTAAGCAAAATCTTGTTTTTCTTAGTGGGTTATGGTAGGAGTGTAACCTACGTGTTTGGTAATACTTTCGTTTAGTAGAGTTATAGCAGGGGACATAACTTTCATGCTTTGCAGTACTTTTCTTAGCAGAGTTGTGACAGGGGCGTGAACTTTAAGTTCATTCTTTCAATGTGGTGTTTTAGTGTGTTTGGTTTTTACTAGAGTTCTATGAATATTTTCAATAATGATTTAGACACAGTCGCAACTATCATCAAGGGCAACCTTTTTAGTAAATTGTAATAATTTATTAGGGTTTTCTCAGCTGTATTAAAGACTTTGGTTGATAAGTGGACACTTTTTAGGGTTTTGAGTTCAACTTTTTGGTTATGAGACGAAGTTTTGGGGCTTGTTGTTATATTAGTTGTCTTTTGAAGTAACATTTTGGACTTTGAGTATACCTTTTTGACCTTTCATGTCTAACTATTTTGAGTTTGGGTTGTCTTTTTGACAAACTTTTGAGTTTGGGTTGTCTTTTTGACAAACTTTTGGACTTTGAATGTAACTATTTGGTCTTTTGTGTCTAAATATTCTGAGTTTGGGTTGTCTTTTTGATAAAATTTTGGACTTTGCATATAACATTTATGACTTTCGTGTCTAACTATTCTGAGTTTGGGTTGTCTTTTTGACAAAGTTTTGGCCTTTGTATATAACATTTACGACTTTTGTGTCGAACTAGTATCACTTTGGGACTAAATTTTTAGGCTTTCGAGTTCAACTTTGTGCATATGAGCCGAAATTTTGGGGTTAAGTGTTACATTAGTTGTCTTTTGGCGTAACTTTTTGGATTTTGCATATACATTTTTGAGCTTTGCATCTAACTATTTTGAGTTTGGGTTGTCTTTTTAACAAACTTTTGGATTTGAATATAACATTTACGACTTTCGTGTCTAACAATTACGACTTTGGGACTAAATTTGTAGAGTTCGTGTTCAACTGTTTGGTTATGTGACGAAATTTTGGGGTTAAGTATTACATTAGTTGTCTTTTAGAGTAACTTTTTTAGACTTTGCATATAAATTGTTGGGCTTTGTGTCTAACTATTTTGAGTTTAGGTTATCTTTTTGACAAACTTTTGGACTTTGCATATAACATTTACGACTTTCGTGTCTAACAATTACAACTTTGGGCCTAAATTTGTAGAGTTTGTGTTCAACTTTGTGAGTATGAACCAAAATTTTAGGGTTTGGAACTAAGTTTTCTTACCTGAAATGATCATCTTTACTGTTGTCTGTCATTCGTTGAAGTGATAAAGATATGGAACTCCAAAGTCTAAGAGCTGAAGTAATCACCTTTAATGATGTATGTCGTTCGTTGAAGTGGGAAACATTGGTATTAAAGCCTTCAGCGGTCAAAATGAGATCATAGAACTCTTCTGGAATTGCCTCAGGGGTCAAAACGAGTTCAAGTAACCCACCACCCCGCATTTTTCCCCCACTGCTGACCCGACAGCCACTACCTACGCTTGGGCTAACGCGCTTTTCTGATTGGTTAATCCACCTGTCAGCCATTTCTTCGCCCCGCCTCCTATGTTAATACTCTTTTCTGATTGGTTAATCCCGCTATCAAGCGATGTTGACGTACTCACTCGCTGATTGGCTAAT
This sequence comes from Megaustenia siamemsis, assembly GCA_032433765.1. Taxonomy (NCBI): domain Eukaryota; kingdom Metazoa; phylum Mollusca; class Gastropoda; order Stylommatophora; family Ariophantidae; genus Megaustenia; species Megaustenia siamemsis. The sequence goes on along the minus strand of JAVIAB010000050.1, from coordinate 16,290,353 downwards.
TTATTCATTTCTTACCAGGTTATATTTAAACTAGACGGCGTTATAAGTTTGATTGATTCAAGGAAAGTTACTGTTCACACTAGCGGAGTTTTGCACCGTAAGTTGGCTTGTTTTCTCTTAAAGTATGTTAAGGCTTATCGATAACAGGTTATATTCGGTGTAGATGATTGAGACTATATTTTACGCTGTAAGTTTGAATGTTTTCTCTTAAAGTATGGTAAGACTTAACGATAACACGTTATTCAACTGTATTGATGTAAAGTAGTTAAGATAAGTAATGTTGAATGTAATGTTCCTTCATTTTTCTTATTGGTTGATTAAAGTATGATATACCAGACAACCGCCATACACCACACATACCACACTAGGCGCCCGGTATACAGCCCTCATGTCACACTAGACGCCCGGCATACAGCCTTATATCACACTAGATGACCTCCATACACCCTACATACCACACCAGATGACCTCCATACACCCCTCACGACACAGTAGACGACCTCCATACACCCCTCACGATACACTAAACGACCCCTATACAACCATCATGACACACTAAACGCCCTCTATACACCCAATATGACACACTAGACGACCTCCATACAACCATCATACCCACTAGACGACCTCCGTACACCCATCACGACATACTAGCCGACCTCCATGTACCCATCATGGCACACTATACAACCATCATGGCACCCCTATACAACCATCATGACACACTAGACGACCCCTATACAACCAACATGACACACTAAACGCCCTCTATACACCCAATATGACACACTAGACGACCTCCGTACACCCATCACGACATACTAGCCGACCCCTATACAGCCCTTATTACACACTAGGCGACCTCCATACACCCCTTGCTGCGATGAACATACTAGTAAAACAGACTGTATAAACTGTAAGGGTGTTAAAGCATACACCAAACGAACGCCCGGCTTTTTAAACTAGAGTACGAAGGGACAGCTCTTGTTAGCTTATGTAGTAAGACGTACCATTGTAGTGGGGATTACGATAAAATCAGTTGTAAAGGGCTAAGCAAGCAACACAACAAATTAGATAAAGATATGTTTTTAGAGGTTCTCGCCACGCAAAAGGCCAAGGGTGGGAAAAATGTAGGTTTCAAAGTCTTAAATAATTCCATATTTTCCTACAGTCAAACAAGAAATGCTCTTTCCTATTTCTATATAAAAAGAAAGGTAGCTGATGATAACGTCTCGACTACACCTCTAGATATTTAACTCTTTACACTACCAGTTTAGACTACCCAGCAATCTCTAACAGTTTCACCCTAGCTAAGCAGACACCCAACTACCTAGGTATAACTAAATGCTATCCTTGTACTATATATTTACTTCGTGTACTGAATATTTTTGTAATGTTATATAATATCAATGTATGTTATACACCTATTGAGATAATAAAAGAATAAAATATATCTTTGTCTTCTGTTTTATATTGATTGTTTTTTATTGATGTTGTATAATCTACTAACCTATCACTAACGATCAAGTACATAAAGAACTCCAAAGTCAGCATACACCAGACATAAACAGGTCACTTCCGGGGTCACTGGGACCAGCTGTCACGGTTAACTCCCCCTGCGCCTACAGTACATTAGGCGCGCCGCGCGCCTACTATATATCTTTGTTAATTTACGGGCCAAATAATAATCAGTTGGACCCTTGTATACTACTGATGGCTATCTTTTCTTTTAGTTGTCATTGATCGAACTCTAGAAAGATGGAAGAAACCGGTCTGAAACAGGTTCGGGGAGAGCTGGCCGGGGCGAGGATCGCTCAAGGATATGCGTATCGCTCCTAAATAATCTTGACCAATTAGCAGGCTCTAATACAAATTTAGTATTTAAATTTAGCATTTAAAAATGTAGAATGAACTACAAGAAAGGAGAGACATAATAGTAAAAGAAAGCAGCAAGAAAGGTCTCAGTCTGGATAGTAAGAAAACAGAAGTAATGGTTATATCGAAGAAACAATCATCACCATCATGCAGTATAAAAATAAACGAGACAAATCTGCAACAACTGCAACGTTTTAAATACTTGGGCACAATAATAACATCAGATGGGAGATGCACCACAGAAATAAAAGGCAGAATAGCTCAGGCCAAAATAACATTTCAGAAAATGAAAAATATATTATGCAACAAATCTGTCAATAAAAATGAGAAAGAGAGTTCATCGGCGCTATATAGTACCAATTCTGACCGATGGAAGCGAATCATGGACAGTGGACAAACAAATGAAAAGACGATTGGAGGCCACAGAGATGGGATTTCTCAGAAGAATGTTGAAAGTTCCCTGGACAGCTAAAAAGACCAATGAGGAAGTTCTCAAAGAGGCCAACACAAAAAGGGAGCTCTTAAAAAACATCAGAAAGAAGCAGTCAACATTTTTCGGGCACATCATGAGAAGAGGAAAGTTGGAATACTTGGTTACAACTGGCAAAATAAAAGGAAAGAGAGATCGCGGGCGACAAAGAGAGAAAATACTGGATAGCTTGGTTTCATGGCATGGAAAACAGTCAACAACAGAACTGATACGATGCACTGTAGATAGAAGATTGTGGAGCGACATGATGACATACGCCAACCGGTATGGCACATGATGATGATGATGAATACAAATGTAATCAGCTTATCTGAACGTAATTCGAGGCAATGACAAGCGCTGGTTTCTGATACCAGTTGATATGGCTGGCTGGACGTCGCATTTCCTTTAACTTGACTGAGACCTGCAGACGTTTGAAGAGTGATCCACTTATAAACTAGCAATCATCATTGAGTGCCGTCTCCGCATCGAGAGTTGGCTACCATGGAACACCATTCCGCTCTGGCTTTTGCTTTGATAGTGCAGGTTGTGCATAGGTTGACTTGTCCATCTTTTGATGTTACTCGTCCATGTTATTCTTGGTCTACCCCTGCCTCTTTTACCTTGCATTTTCTTTTCTACATTACTTTTAACAGGCTGTAGTGTCTTTTAACATTCTCTCAAAAAACTCATTTGTCTTATTTGAATTGTATTTACTAGTTCTACTTTCATTTTTTGTTGTTTTAAGACTTCATAATTTGTTTTATTTTCTTTCCATTCAATACTTCATATTCGTCTATAAATCCACATTTCAACGGCTTCAACTAATAATACATAACAAGACAGGAAACAATTACTATTTTCACTGCAAACGACAAAGAAAAATCAAATATGAATATAAGAATTGTGTAGTTTAGGTCTCATTATGTAATATGAATCACACAAGAATAAAGATTAATTATGAGCGTTAAGCCATTCTCATGTTTAATCCGCTGCTGTTCATTTTTGAAGGTAATCGAAAAGTCTTTTTAACTAAACGTTAAGAGACAGCACGGAAAATGAAAGCTGCATTTTTGTATTAATTAACCCACTTCTGTACAGCGATTCTCAAACTATAAATAAGCGACATTTCGTTGTGAATAAATCTTGGACTCAAATAAAAGATAATATTTTGAGTTGTCTCCACCTTTGTGGAAGCCAGTGTCTTTTTCTCTACTTTTATGGAATCCATTTTTGTTGCTTTTTATTTTAGGACAGTCTATGCCAGTTTCTATACTTTCAGAACGATCTTTGTCGGTTTTTATACTTTTATACAAGTCAATGTCGGTGTCTAT
>JAVIAB010000050.1:16266675-16281675 GCA_032433765.1 Megaustenia siamemsis | reverse complement strand
GTATACTTGGGGCAATCCTGTAGAACATATTTTCTTGTCATATTGTACAGTGGCATTGGCTGGTAGTACCTATTTTCAGTTTGTTGAACATGTGGTTTCTCATTCTGTTGTGGCCAGTGTGTAGATGAAGTATGATTACTTGATCCCTCCTTGATAGTTGGGTGTATCCATCCCTCTCGTTACACTTTGCGTGTTCTCGTTTCCATTTTTCATGGTACTGGCCATTGATGATGGATTTGGCTTCGTCGTAGCCAAATTTGAATTCGTTTGCAATGAAACCGGGGCCTTCCATAACCATAACCATAACCATAGGTCTCTTCGAAAGCGTTCAGCTTTTTGTTAATCTCTTTTGATGTTTCCCAGCTCTCCCATGCTTAGGCAAATGTTGATAATACATTCAAGTGGAATATTCTAAGTTTAGTTTCCCAGCTTAGTATTTTTAATTTCCGAATGTTGTCCAGGTTTTTAAAATTTGCTGCCAAGAGACTGATTAAGCACTGGTCAGCCATTTTCAATTTCCATTTATTTCACACGCCAATGTGCCCATAATTCACACATACGAGTATTTATTTTCTTCTATCTCTGCATTTATATTTCTCTATGGTTTAGTTACACGTTTATTTTCATGGAGATCTAGAATCATTAAAGTTTATTGTAAAATTATGATTCTGAGTTCTCATTGTCTGTTGTCTTTCACCGGCGTAAAGCTATATCCATACCACTTTTACTTTGAGAAATTTTATATTTTTACGATCAGCTTTACAGCAGCTTGGCATCTGTAATGTCTTTACCCCTGATTGTGGAATGAATCTTTGTCCGACTCATCACAGCAAGGGCATAAACCTGAGAATTGCTCATTTTAATATCTCGCTTCTCAGTCAAAATACAAGCTGCAATTGTTGTTAAATTAATGACTTCCCAGCTCACAATGATTATCATGATTCATGGGGTAATATAGAGACAAGCCCCGAATGTGCTGCCATCTAGGCCTCTATGTCCCGGCAACATTATTACCTTCCTATCCAGTATGTTTCAGGCAATCATACAACATTGATTCGTTAACTTCTCTGACCATCAAAGCTGCTTTATTATATTCGTACTTTGTTAGATACTTTGCAAGATAACGCAGGAGTGGAACATGTGATGGGGAGAGAAGGCTGTAATACAACAAGTAAGAATGGAGAAAGATTAATAGAATTATGTTTAATAGAAAATTTAGTTATAGGTGGGACATTATTTCCACACAAAAATATCCACAAAACAACATGGATATCTCCTGATGATAGAACATCAAATCAAATTGACCACCTATGTATTAAACAACAATTCAGATCATCATTAATAGATGTAAGAGCATACAGAGGTGCTGATGTTAATAGTGACCACAACCTGTGCATTGGGAAAATAAGATTAAAATTTAGAAACCAACAGAAGAGGTCAATTACACATAAAATTGATAGTCATAAACTGAAAGATGAAGCCATAAAGGAAAAGTTTAACATAGAGCTAAGTAATTGTTATCCAGCACTTGGTGAAATAGACTTAGATATCAATGAAATGTGGGACTCACAGAGCAAAATACTAATGACAGCAGCAGAAGCAAGTGCTGGACTGAAGAAAATGGAAAAACGAGCTTGGATCTCAGACACCACATGGAAATACATCAAAGAAAGAAGAGAAGCGAAGAGAGCCATGACTAATGTAAAGACAGATCTTGGAAAGGTTCTGGCAAAAGCAACATACAAAGAATTAGACAACAAAGTGAAAAGTTCGGCAAGAAGAGATACAAGAGCTTATATAGACAACTTGGCAGAGAAAGCAGAGACAGCTGCAATTACAGGAGACAGCAGAACTCTTTATACTGTACAAAAGATGCTGACAAACACCTATACATCCAGTGGAACACCAATTCTAGACAAATCTGGATTAATGCTAACAACAAGCGCAGACATAAAAGCCCGTTGGGCGGAACACTTCAAAGAAATTCTTAACCGTCCACTACCTCACAGTTTAATAGATTTTGAAGCTGAAACACCAGCAGCAGAATTAGATGTAAATTTAGATGACTTCACCTTGAGTGAAATAGAAACCACCTTAAAGCTAATGACCAATAACAAGGCTGCTGGAGAGGATAAGTTAACAGCTGAGATCCTCAAGGCAATTGATAGCCATAATTTAATACATCTCCAAAAAATGTTCAACATCATTTGGAAAACAGAGAAGACGCCTCATAAATGGAAAAAAGGAATCATTGTTAAGATCCCAAAAAAGGGCAATCTTAGAGATTGTAACAACTGGAGAGGCGTGACACTTTTGTCAGTTGCCTCAAAGTTATTCTGTAAAATCATCCTAAATAGAATAAAGGATTCAATAGATACAGTAATGCGTGAAGAACAGGCTGGGTTTAGAAAAGGGAGAAGCTGTCTTGACCACATTTTCACTCTACGACTTATATTGGAGGAACACATTGAAAAGCAAAAACCTTTTGTACTTAACTTCATCGACTTCAAAAAAGCATTTGATAGTATTCATAGAGATTCTTTGTGGAAAATTCTGAAGCAATATGGCTTACCATCAAAAATCATAAATATTATCAAAGACATGTATGATGGTTACACATGTGCAGTTCGAACAGAGGAAGGACTAAGCGAATGTTTCCCAATAGAAACTGGGGTTAAACAAGGATGTATTTTATCGCCCTTGTTATTTGGAATTGTTATGGACTTCATAATGAAGAAATGCTGCACTGGTAATAAAGGCATCGAATGGATACAAGGAGACCATTTGGAGGACCTCGACTTTGCTGATGACATAGTTCTCATCAGCAGTCAGATAAAAACGATGCAGGAAAACACAAATGAACTATCATCAATAGCCAGCAAAATTGGGCTTGAGGTCAATCATGAAAAGACTAAAGTCATGAAAAGTTTAATTCCAACAAGTGACAAAATATACATGGAAAACAAACCAGTAGAAGAGATCGATCACTTTATCTATCTTGGAAGTCACATTGATCGAGAAGGGGATACGAGCAAAGAAATTAGAATCAGACTGGCTAAAGCAGCAATGTCTTTCAGAAGCCTTGAAAAGTTGTGGAAATCAAAACTCATTAGCACAAACACAAAACTTAGGCTATTCAAATCAAATGTACTATCAACCCTTACGTATGCGTGTGAAAGCTGGAAAACAACAAGAGATATAGAAACAAAGTTGAACGCATTCGAAAATAAATGTCTAAGGAAAATACTTGGTATAGAATGGAACGAATTCAAAACAAACGAGGAAATTAGAGAAATCGCCAATCAACCACTAATATCTTCAGTAATAAAGAAAAGACGATGGTCATACGTTGGACATGTGATGAGAAGAGATAATAATCGAATAGCAAAGCAAGCCCTCATATGGGAAACAACAGGTAAAAGAAAAAGAGGAAGACCCAGGGAGACACTGAGAAGAACATTGATGAGAGAGGCAAGAGCAGCAGGAATCGGCTCCCTCAATGAGATAGAACTGCTTGCACAGAACAGAGACAGATGGCGAGATTTGATAAAATATCTTTAAAAGAAAACTGCTAGAACAAAAATTCATATAGGAGAAGGTGTATCTTGGTCTACGCCCTATGGGCCGGTTACGGCTCGAAAGGTCAATAGATAGATAGACTTTGTTAGAGAAGATGAAACACGTCTTATGAAACAATTCAATAGAAGTCAATATAAGAAAGAATATGTCAATAGAAGTGAGAAAGAAAGTTAATAGGTGCTATATAGAGCCAATTATGATCTATGGAAGCGAATCATGGACAGTAGACAAACAGATAAACTAAGGATCGAATATCATTTCAGAAAATGAAAAAAAAAGTCTTACGAAACAAGTCTATGTCAATAGAAATGTGAAAGAGAGTCCATAGGTGCTATATAAAGCCAATTCTGATCTATGGAAGCGAATCATGGACAGTAGATAAACACATGAAAAGACGATTAGATGTCACAGAGATTGGATTTCTCAGAAGAATTGTTGAAAGTTCCCTGACAGCTGAAAAGACCAACGAGGAAATTCTCAAAGAGAGCAACACAAAAATAGAGCTCATAAAAACACAGTCAACATTTTTCGGGCACATTATGAGAAGAGGAAAGTTGGAATATTTGGTTACAACTGGCAAAATGCAGGGAAAAAGAGTTCGCGGACGAGAAAGAGAGAAAATACTAAATAGCTTGGTGTCATGGCATGGAAAACAGCCAACAACAGAATTAATACGAAGCACTGTGGACATGATCGCCTACGCCAACCAGTATGTCACATGATGATGGCAACATTGCTGGAACATTCAAACATGTTATAGTCAAACGTTTTCTGGTACTCAGTCATCGGCCCTACAATATCCTCCCCACTTTGACGTCCTTAATACAGTCTGTATTCAGAGTCTCTTTCATTTCCTATCAAGTGGGTTTGTTAGTTTCCTTATCTGTCATTTTGGAAATTGGGGAATTAATTTTTTATAAAATGTCTCCTCTCATTGTAACTTTCAAATTATTCGATATTACATGTAAATCAAATATTATATATATATATATATATATATATATATATATATATATATATATATATATATATATATATATATATATTCGAAACGACTTCAAAAATAAATGTCTAAGGAAAATACTTGGTATGCAGTTGAACAAATATTCAAAACAAACGAGGAATTTAGAGAAATCGCCAATCAACTACTAATATCTTCAGTAATAAAGAAAAGACGAATGACCTATGTTGGACATGTGATGAGGAGGGATAATAACCGAATAGCAAAGCAAGCCCTCATGTGGGAAACAACAGGTAAAAGGAAAAGACGCCGACCAAGTGAGACACTGTGAAGAACATTGATGAGAGAGGCAAGAGCAGAAGGAATCGACTCCCTCAATGAGATAGAGTTGCTTGCACAGAACAGAAACAAATGACGAGTTTTGATAAAAGATCTTTACAAGGATTGAAAACTGCTAGAATACAAATTTAGATAAGAGAAAGAGTATCTGGGTCAATGCCCTACGGACCGGCTACGGCTCGAAAGGTCAATATATATATATAGAGCACGAAAGAGCCCAAAAGAACTCCGTGGCCTATATGAATATGGATTCTGTGAACACAACTTTTTTAACCGTACGGCCAATTATTTTTTGGGGTATCTCAAATTAAATAAGTAAATCTTACCAGTTCTCTCTCTGTCTCTCTCTCTCTCTCTCTCTCTCTCTCTCTCTCTCTCTCTCTATCTATCTATCTACTTAATGTACTTAAATCTTTCTCTCTCTACTTAATGTACTTAAATCGTTCTCTCTTTTTCTCTACTTAATGTACTTAAATCTTTCTCTCTCTCTCTCTCTACTTAATGTACTTACATTTTTCTCTCTTTTCTCTACTTAATGTACTTAAATTTCTCTCTCTATACATAATGTTCTTTAATCTTTCTCTCTTTTTCTCTACTTAATGTACTTAAATCTTTCACTCTCTCTCTCTCTCTCTACTTAATGTACTTCAATCTTTCTCTCTTTTTCTCTACTTAATGTACTTAAATCTTTCTCTCTCTATACTTAATGTACTTAAATCTTTCACTTTCTGTACTTAGTATACTTAAAACTTTCTCTCTCTCTCTCTACATAATGTACTTAAATCTTTCGCTCTTTTTCTCTATTTAATGTACTTAAATTTGTCTCTCTTTTTCTCTACTTAATGTACTTAAATCTTTCTCTCTCTCTCTACTTAATGTACTTAAAACTTTCTCTCTCTACTTAATGTACTTAAATCTTTCTCTCTTTTTCTCTACTTAATGTACTTACATTTTTCTCTCTTTTTTCTCTACTTAATGTACTTAAATCTTTCTCTTTCTCTACTTAATGTACTTAAATCTTTCTCTCTCTCTCTACTTAATGCACTTAAATCTTTCTCTCTTTTTCTCTACTTAATATATTTAAATCTTTCTCTCTCTTTCTCTACTTAATGTACTTAAATCTTTCTCTCTCTCTACTTAATGTACTTAAATCTTTCTCTCTCTCTCTACTTAATGTACTCAAATCTTTCTGTCTTTTTCTCTACTTAATGTACTTAAATCTTTCTCTCTTTTTCCCTACTTAATGTACTTAAATCTTTCTCTCTTTTTCTCTACTTAATGTACTTAAATCTTTCTCTCTATCTACTTAATGTACTTAAATCTTTCTCTCTTTTTCTCTACTTAATGTACTTAAATCTTTCTCTCTTTTTCTCTACTTAATGTACTTAAATCTTTCTCTCTTTTTCTCTACTTATTGTACTTAAATCTTTCTCTCTTTTTCTCTACTTAATGTACTTAAATCTTTCTCTCTCTCTACTTAATGTAATTAAATCTTTCTCTCTCTCTACTTAATGTACTTAAATCTTTCTGTCTTTTTCTCTACTTTATGTACTTATATCTTTCTGTCTTTTTCTCTACTTTATGTACTTATATCTTTCTCTCTTTTTCTCTACTTAATGTACTTAAATCTTTCTCTTTTTTCCCTACTTAATGTTCTTAAATCTTTCTCTCTCTTTACTTAATGTACTTAAATCTTTCTCTCTTTTTCTCTACTTAATGCACTTAAATCATTCTCTCTCTCTACTTAATGTACTTAAATCTTTCTCTCTCTCTACTTAATGTACTTAAATCTTTCTCTTTCTCTACTTCTTCATCTTTTTCTTCTTTTCTCTTGTCACTGATACCTAAACGTTGTCGTGGTTTATATCATTTGTCGTTCTTGAGCTGCTCAAACTGTCCGAATTAGTGATTTTCCTTTGTTGTTACATGACTATGTCAATGCATCTATACATCTTCTTCTGGGTCTTCCTCTTGGTCTTTTTCCATGCATTCTCAAGAACAACGCCCTTGATGGTGATTGGTGAGGATTCATTCTGACCAGGTGACCAAACCATTTAAGTTATTGTTCTATATATTCTTGGCAGGGTTTTGTTCCTACCACTTTTCTTATGGTTTCATTTCGTGTTCTATCTCTTCTTGTGTTGTATATTACTTTTCTCAAGTTACCAACAACTTCGCACCCACCATATAATCCTTTACCAACAACTTCACGCCCACCATATAATCATTCACCAACAACATCACATCCATCATATAATCATTTACCAACAACGTCATATCCGCCATATAATCCTTTACCAATAACTTCACATCCACCATATAATCATTTACCAACAACTTCACATCCACCATATAATCATTCACCAACAACTTCACATCCACCATATAATCATTTACCAACAACTTCACATCCACCATATAATCATTCACCAACAACTTCACATCCACCATATAATCATTCACCAACGACTTCACATCCACCATATAATCATTAACCAACAACTTCATATCCACCATATAATCATTCACCAACAACTTCACATCCACCATATAATCATTTACCAACAACTTCACATCCACCATATAATCATTTACCAACAACTTCACATCCACCATATAATCATTTACCAACAACTTCACATCCACCATATTTGTTTGCGTTCGCTAGCTTTCACCATCAAAAGATGGACACGTCAACCTATGACAATCTGCACCATCAAAAGATGGACACGTCAACCTATGACAATCTGCACCATCAAAAGATGGACACGTCAACCTATGACAATCTGCACCATCAAAAGATGGACACGTCAACCTATGACAATCTGCACCATCAAAAGATGGACACGTCAACCTATGACAATCTGCACCATCAAAAGATGGACACGTCAACCTATGACAATCTGCACCATCAAAAGATGGACACGTCAACCTATGACAATCTGCACCATCAAAAGATGGACACGTCAACCTATGACAATCTGCACCATCAAAAGATGGACACGTCAACCTATGACAATCTGCACCATCAAAACAAGGGACGAGTGGAATGGCGCTCCATGGTAGCGGAACAACCTTCGATGCGGAGACGGCTCTCATTGCTGATGATGATGAGCTTTCACCTCTGGCGAAGTCCCTAGGAACTAATTTTTTTTGCGTGTTAATTCGTTTTTCCTCTAGCAGCCGTGTCACAGGGGTCCATCGCCGCACAGGCAGATAACTCCATCGTCTGAGGTACTCATATTTTTTTGTTGTCGATGTGTAATTGACGCTTCAAGCCGGGCCTCGCTGCTGAGACCAGGGGTGGTTGCCGCAGAGAAAAATAACAAATAAATATCCCAACTGGTGCAGCCGGGATTTGAACCCACAACCTCTCTGCCTCGAGACCGGGCCTTGCATCGAGAATCCTCTCTCCCACAAACTTCACATCCACCACACAATCCACTTTCATAATAACTTCACATGGGAAATACAATCCTCTCTCAAAGAACATCATATACATCATACAATCCTCTCTCAAATAACATCGTATACACCATACAATCCTCTCTCAAATAACATCATATACATCATACAACCCTCTCTCAAATAACATCTATACACCATATAATCCTCTCTCAAATAATATAATATACATCATACAATCTTCTCTCAAATAACATCTATACACCATACAATCCTCTCTCAAATAACATCATATACATCATACAATCCTCTCTCAAATAATATCATATACACCATACAATCCTCTCTCAAATAATATAATATACATCATACAATCTTCTCTCAAATAACATCATATACACCATACAACCCTCTCTCAAATAACATCTATACACCATATAATCCTCTCTCAAATAATATAATATACATCATACAATCTTCTCTCAAATAACATCTATACACCATACAATCCTCTCTCAAATAACATCATACACGCCATACAATCCTCTCTCAAATAACATCATATACGCCATATAATCCTCTCTCAAATAACATCATATACACCATACAATCCTCTCTCAAATAACATCATATACATCATACAATGCTCTCTCAAATAACATCATATACATCATACAATCCTCTCTCAAATAACATCATATACGCCATATAGTCCTCTCTCAAATAACATCATATACATCATACAATCCTCTCTCAAATAACATCTATACACCATACAATCATCTCTCAAATTACATCTATACACCATACAATCCTCTCTCAAATAACATCATATACATCATACAATCCTCTCTCAATTAACATCATATACATCATACAATCCTCTCTCAAATAACATCATATACATCATACAATCCTCTCTCAAATAACATCATATACATCATACAATCCTCTCTCAAATAACATCATATACATCATACAATCCTCTCTCAAATAACATCTGTACACCATACAATCATCTCTCAAATTACATCTATACATCATACAATCCTCTCTCAAATAACATCATATACATCATACAATCCTCTCTCAAATAATATCATATACACCATACAATCCTCTCTCAAATAATATAATATACATCATACAATCTTCTCTCAAATAACATCATATACACCATACAACCCTCTCTCAAATAACATCTATACACCATATAATCCTCTCTCAAATAATATAATATACATCATACAATCTTCTCTCAAATAACATCTATACACCATACAATCCTCTCTCAAATAACATCATACACGCCATACAATCCTCTCTCAAATAACATCATATACGCCATATAATCCTCTCTCAAATAGCATCATATACACCATACAATCCTCTCTCAAATAACATCATATACATCATACAATCCTCTCTCAAATAACATCATATACGCCATATAGTCCTCTCTCAAATAACATCATATACATCATAAATCCTCTCTCAAATAACATCTATACACCATACAATCCTCTCTCAAATAACTTCAATACACCATACACTCCTCTCTAAAATAATATCATATACACCATACAATCCTCTCTCAAATAACATCATATACACCATACAATCCTCTCTCAAATAACATATATACACCATACAATCCTCTCTCAAATAACATCATACACGCCATACAATCCTCTCTCAAATAACATCATATACGCCATATAATCCTCTCTCAAATAGCATCATATACACCATACAATCCTCTCTCAAATAACATCATATACATCATACAATGCTCTCTCAAATAACATCATATACATCATACAATCCTCTCTCAAATAACATCATATACGCCATATAGTCCTCTCTCAAATAACATCATATACATCATACAATCCTCTCTCAAATAACATCATATACATCATACAATCCTCTCTCAAATAATATAATATACATCATACAATCTTCTCTCAAATAACATCTATACACCATACAATCCTCTCTCAAATAACATCATACACGCCATACAATCCTCTCTCAAATAACATCATATACGCCATATAATCCTCTCTCAAATAGCATCATATACACCATACAATCCTCTCTCAAATAACATCATATACATCATACAATCCTCTCTCAAATAACATCATATACGCCATATAGTCCTCTCTCAAATAACATCATATACATCATAAATCCTCTCTCAAATAACATCTATACACCATACAATCCTCTCTCAAATAACTTCAATACACCATACACTCCTCTCTAAAATAATATCATATACACCATACAATCCTCTCTCAAATAACATCATATACACCATACAATCCTCTCTCAAATAACATATATACACCATACAATCCTCTCTCAAATAACATCATACACGCCATACAATCCTCTCTCAAATAACATCATATACGCCATATAATCCTCTCTCAAATAGCATCATATACACCATACAATCCTCTCTCAAATAACATCATATACATCATACAATGCTCTCTCAAATAACATCATATACATCATACAATCCTCTCTCAAATAACATCATATACGCCATATAGTCCTCTCTCAAATAACATCATATACATCATACAATCCTCTCTCAAATAACATCATATACATCATACAATCCTCTCTCAAATAACATCAAATACATCATACAATCCTCTCTCAAATAACATCATATACATCATACAATCCTCTCTCAAATAACATCATATACACCATACAATCCTCTCTCAAATAACATCATATACGCCATACAATCCTCTCTCAAATAACATCATATACGCCATACAATCCTCTCTCTCAAATAACATCATATACGCCATACAATCCTCTCTCAAATAATATCATATACGCCATACAATCCTCTCTCAAATAATATCATATACGCCATACAATCCTCTCTCAAATAATATCATATACGCCATACAATCCTCTCTCAAATAATATCATATACGCCATACAATCCTCTCTCAAATAATATCATATACGCCATATAGTCCTCTCTCCCTGCAGCTTCACATCCACCATATACTACACTCTCTTAACAACTGACATATAACATACAGTCCTTTCTCCTAACCACGCACACCGACTCATAACACCTTATCAACATATCCACTACATGTGTATCCACCTACTTGCCACAAGACTCCAGCAATTTTGTATTCCGTCTCGTTGGACCCCCGCGCCACATTCTGATGCCACACAGATGATGTTAAGTTACCATCAAAGCTCGATAAAACCTTGTCTTTGACTGAATACGACAGCGCCAAAGACAAGTCTTCATTGGTGTACCCAGACTGTAGTACATCTTTACTGCAATCGCTGGCATTTCTTTCAAGGCAGTTAACATTTGGCATCACTACTTCCAGAATTTGCTCCATATTTCTTGCGTGTTTCAGACAAATCTTACCAGCAGGGTGACTAAGTTGTCAAAACGAGTGACATTATATGGTAGTTCAACGGAAGACAAATTAAATTCTTCACTTTGACTCTGTCAAAGATCTCACGTTTGATTGGTTGAGTTTATTTGCGCTCGCAAAGTCTGTCTTCATTTATCACAAATGTATCCATCTGCAAAACAGAGCCAGACAAAATTAATCAATCACTGACAATCATTGATTTAAATACATGTTTGCACAGATGCTTGATTTATCGTAAATGTAATTATTTTTTTTAGCTTTAAGTAACAGCTTTTATCACTGTTGTTGGTTTTTTTTCTTCATCTCAAAGTGTAATTTTAGTGCAAGTCTTGGGAAATTAACACCACACGTTCTTGAAATTGGTATTTTATGAAAGTGGTTTAAATTATGACAGCAGACACAAGCAATACATTTTTGGTTCAGTAAATATGTGTCTATCAATGGTATTTTAGTGGTTAATGTTCGTAATTAAAAAAATAATAATCAAAGATTGATCAATTTTAGTCTCGGGAGATACACACGTTCAATGTTTTACACACAGATTTCAAATCTGAGAAAACATCATCAACATGTTGCGTGTCCTACACAGAACGTTACATTCACTACAGCCCGTCTTAATGAGTCTGTGTCTCTAGCCATATCTCCTACAGAACGTTACATTCACCACAGCCCGTCTTAAAGAGTCTGTGACTCTAACCAGATCTCCCACAGAACGTTACATTCACTACAGCCCGTCTTAAAGAGTCTGTGTCTCTAACCATATCTCCCACAGAACGTTACATTCACCACAGCCCGTCTTAAAGAATCTCCGCCTCTAACCTGATCTCCCACAGAACGTTACATTCACTACAGATCGTCTTAAAGAGTCTGTGTCTCTAACCATATCTCCCACAGAACGTTACATTCACTACAGCCCGTCTTAAAGAGTCTGTGTCTCTAACCATATCTCCCACAGAACGTTACATTCACTACAGCCCGTCTTAAAGAGTCTGTGTCTCTAACCATATCTCCCACAGAACGTTACATTCACTACAGCCCGTCTTAAAGAGTCTGTGTCTCTAACCATATCTCCCACAGAACGTTACATTCACTACAGCCCGTCTTAAAGAGTCTGTGTCTCTAACCATATCTCCCACAGAACGTTACATTCACCACAGCCCGTCTTAAAGAATCTCCGTCTCTAACCTGATCTCCCACTTTGGTTGTCATGTTCCTCCTTGAAGTCCTGGGCAACTCGGTAGCCTAGTTGGGAAAACCACCCCACTTGCTACCGACATTCGGACAACCCGTGTTCGATTCCTGCTGGAAGAAGTTTGTGAATTGTATTCGTGGTTGGGAAAAATAAAAAATACCCCTAAGATTGACTCATCTGCTGTCAGAAATGGGTAACACGTTTCATACTCTGGCAAGGTGAGGAATGGCTACCCGCTCGATGCTTGAGACGACACTATACATGAGTCCCCGAACAATTCTGAGTAGACGCCGATTTCTCTCCATGGCTTTCTTTGGATTGTTACGTGATGAGGCTCCAATCTCTTTCACGGTGGTCTGCCATATTCGTCTTCCGTGTCCTGAATATGCCTCATGTGTACCACACACTTTGCTGTTTTCGCTTTCTAGGCCGTTGATCATTTCTGATTCTTCCGCCCCATCCACCGTCACAGACTTTTCACATTCGAGTTGAACATACCCGGCCGGCGCCATTTTTTTCGAACTATGTGTTTGTAAGACGACGATTGCAGAAACATGGACATTAGACAAGAAAACAGAACAGAAAATTGAAGCCTTTGAAATGTGGATATATAGAAGAATAGGTAGAATTGGATGGAAAGAAAAGAAAACAAACGTTGAAGTTTTAAAACAACTAAAAACGAAAAGTTAATTACTAAACACAATTAGAACAAGATAAATGAAATTTGTGGGGCATGTTAAAAGACACAACAACCTAATAAAAGTAATATTGGAAAGGAAAATACAAGGTAGAAGAGGCAGAGGCAGACCAAGACTAACATGGACGAGTAACATCAAAAGACGACAAGTCAGCCTATGACAATCTGCACCATCAAAGCAAGAAACAGAGTGGAATGGCGCCCCATTGTAGCCAACCTTCAATGCGGAGACGGCACTCAATGATGATGATGAAGACACCGATTCAAGTCAGGTACCTTTCTAGATTCTTGATTCTTCTCTCGCGGTTAGACGTCGCATAGGCTGTGTTGTGCTTTTCGCCATCCACGCGAGATGTTCTATCTTATCTAACGTGTCTATACCTGCCAAATATGCTTCTTTTATAAGTTTTCTTTTTAAGTCTCTCTAGGTCTTCCTCTTTTCTGTATCCAGATGTTTCCCATAGAAGAGCCTGTTTTGGAACTCTCTTGTTGTCTCTTCTCATCACAAGTCCGACATATGTCCATCTTCTTTCCTTAATTGTTGATGAGATCTTTGGTTCCATGGCCATTTTTCTTTTTCTTTTTTATGTGTTTTTTTTTCTTCGTTCGCCAGCTTTTACCTCTGACGAAGTCCACAGAGGCTAGGAACTGAATTTAGCGTGTTAATCCATTTTTCCCCTGGCAGCCGTGTGCACAGGCGTCCCTCGCCGCACAGCCAGATAATTCCGACCTCGGAGGTACTCACATTTTGTCCGTCCATGAGTAATTGACGTTTCAAGCCGGGCCTCGTAGCTGAAACCAGGGGTGGTCGCCGCAGAGAGAAATCATAAATAAAAATCCCAACCGGTGTAGCCAGGATTTGAACACACAACCTCTCTGTCTCGAGGCCGGCGTCTTGCCTAGTGACCAACCAGTCGATATCAACATGGATCGGGCGGGCATCATCAATGCCCCTCCGAGATGTGGGAAGAGCACATGACTTCGACAAACACAGATCCATGTCACTTCTTCGGATGATGGAAATGGTAGTTAAGGTGGGCACAGCCAGAAATGAGAAACTTAGTGGCCGTGTAAGAAGACTTATCAACCAACATAGAACTGGAGTCGTCAGTCGCTGGCCACTGAGGGACTTGCTGAGGAGGAAATCTGAGCACTTATGGACGTGTTCGGAATGCAATGATGATGACCCGCAAATAACTCAATAACTTAACCAGTTCCTCCCCCCCCAACTTAAAAAAAATATATTAGTACTTTACCTTTTCTTTAAAAGATTAAATCTTTCCAAATTTCTTCATTGCTCTTTTTCATTTTCCAAGGCATCTTAAGGATCTGTCTCTAGTATTTTGTTACGGGTGAATTGATTTTCTTCCTTGCTGTTTGTCAGTGTCCA
>JAVIAB010000050.1:16176675-16261675 GCA_032433765.1 Megaustenia siamemsis | reverse complement strand
TAGAACTAGTTTGGGCAAAAGTTAAAGGACACGTAGCATATACAAATAAAACTTTCAAATTATGCGATGTTGAGACACTTACAAATCAGGCTCTATCAAATATAAATAAAGACTACTGGGTAAAATGTGAGGATCATGTGTTACGACAAGAAGAGGAATATTGGAAAAAGGATGGTTTGTTGTTTGTTCAGCCGAATGCAGTAATCGACCTATTTGACTCGTCTGATTCTGAATGATCATTACTCTGATTAAGTCTACAGATAAATAGTTTGATTTGCAATATTTCCTAGTTGATTTGTTAAACAGTTTATTGTTCAAGACCACCCAAGCAATCAAAAATATGTTATAAGCAAACCAACAATCATTACTTTGAATGGAAGCCTGCTTGAGTCAGTACAGAAGTTCAGCTATCTTGGATCCACTATTACAGCCACACTTTCCTTAGATGAGGAACTAAATGTACGTATTTGAAAGGCAGCGACAACATTTGGGAAACTCACACCAAGAGCATGGAACTATATCAAATTGACTCTACGAACAAAAGTTCTATATATAATTTAAAATTTGTATACTTGCCACCAAGTACAATTTTATGGACACGCCTATGGGTCATCGTTGCACTAGATTACTGTAAAACATTTTGATTAGGGTCAAAATAATAGTTACATGGGCAAAGATCAAAGGAATTCGCCGCTTTAAGAAAACCGTTATAGCTAGACATCGAGTAACACATATGTTCTCGTGACATGGACATTTTAACACCGTATGCCAAAAATCATGTGAAATCATCAAGAACTTTTTGAATTATAAATCATAACATCTCGGCAAACGAATCTGAACGGACTATAGTAGTAATAATAGTAGTAATAGTAGTAGTAGTAGTAATAATAGTAGTAATAGTAGTAGTAGTAGTAGTAGTAGAAGCAGTAGTAGTAGTAGCAGTAGTAGTAGTAGCAGTTGTAATAAAAGTAGTAGTAGTAGTTGTAGTAGAAGTAGGAGTAATAGTAGTAGTAGTAGTAATAATAGTAGTAATAGTAGTAGTAGTAGTAATAGTAGTAGTAGTAGTAGTAGTAGCAGCAGCAGTAATAGTAGTAGTTACAGAAGAACTAGTAGATTACATATCAAATGTAGTGATTGTGCCATAACAAAAAGTAACACAAATAGTTCACGATAGATGGGGGAAAATCTTCCTGTTTTCCTGACAAAAACCAAACAATCTTCCTTTCTATCTAACAAAAACGTAAGCACTAGCAGCAGTGTACATGCCAGTTGGCCTTTAGGATTCCGAGATGTACAGCCAACATTTGAACTGTAGAGAGAGAGAGATAGGAGCAGAAATATGGGTCCACCTTTAAACAGGTGTAACAGACTTCTGAAGATTTCATCATCGAGTGCCATCTCCGCAACGAAGGTTGGCTACCATGGAGCGCAATTCTGCTCTGTCTCTTGCTTTGATGGTGCAGGTTGTCATAGGCTGATTTGTCCATCTTTTGATGTTACTCGTCCATGTTTGTCTTGGTCTGCCTCTGCCTCTTTTACTTTGTATTTTCCCGTCCAGGATTACTTTTAGTAGGCTGTTGTGTCTTTTAACATGGCCCAACAATCGCATTTGTCTTGTTTGAATTGTATTTAGTAGTTCTCTTTTCATTTTTAGTTGTTTTAAGACTTCATCGTTTGTTTTCTTTTCCTTCCATCCGATTCTATCTATTCTTTTTTATATCTGAAGATTTGCTGGCTGTTATAGACTGCAAGCAGCTCTTCTATTACTCCACCACCAATTCTTGTAGGTCTATCAATCTAGCATATCTTCTTGTCTATGTCCTTTCGCTCTGTATTTGTAAATCAATGTCTTTTTATTTTATCACCTCTCTAAGACTATCCTCTCGCTCCCTCTCTCTCTCTCTCTCTCCCTCTCCCTCTAACAAACTCTAACATTCCCTCTCATATTTTACTTCATACTCTATACTCGTCACACTTTCAAAATCACATGTTTCTCACTTCATTTCTTTCCAATTTGAATCTATCCATTACCCAATTTATTCATCTACAACTGCATCCACCCATTCATCCATCTGCCACTCATCCATCTATAACTTCATCCATGTACAACTGCACCCACCTATCCATCCACCACTCCATCTATCCATCTACCACTCCATCCATCATTCACTCCATCTATCCATCTATGTATCCACTAACCATTCCATCCATCCATATCTTCATCTACCACATCACTCCATTCATCCATCCATCCGTATATCCATCTATCATCTTTCCTCTACAACTGCATCTATCTGTCCATCCACCACTACATCTATCCATCTACCACTCCATCCATCAACGTATCCATCTTACACTCCACCTATCTACAACTGCGTCTACCTATTCAACTACCACTCCATCTACTCATCCGTCCATCCATCAATCCATCTACCCATACATCTATTCATCTACCACTCCATCCTTATGCCACTAGATCCATCCATCTGTCCGTGTATTATTCCATCTATACACCACTCCACCCATCCATCTATCCATCTACACTTTCATCCATCTGCAACTCCATCCATCCATCTGCAACTCCATCTACCCATCCATCCATCCATCACTCCCTCCCTCCCTCCCTCCCTCCCTCCCTCCCTCCCTTCCTTCCTTCCTTACGTGCTCCAATTTCTCACTTCCCCTCTACATTCTCTTCTACATTGTTGCTATTTTGTCTTTCAATACCCCCCCTCCCCTTATCTCCCTCTCCCCCTTCATCTATGCTGGTTAATTCTCTCGACAAAATGTCGACATGACCGGACCAACCCCTTTCATCCCACAAGTGTCATCCTAACCTTCCAATAGAAACATCAATACCCTTGGTCTTACATAGCTCTCATTCAATTTCCCGTGTCCCCCCACTACGGCAAATCTTCTCTTGTCTGCCTGCCTACCAAAAGCAATGAACTCAACGAAAGGCTTAGCATTGCTAATTGCCATTACACCGGCCAGAGATCTTTCAGGACTGGTCAATCTTGTTAAGATCTATCGTTGACACCGAGGCTCGAGCGAGAGAACTGAGAACGATATCTTTGTGAGTGCCTATGGTGTTCTTGTGAGTGGCGGAGTGGGGATTATAGAGACTCTGGAGTGAGGAAGTGTAGAGGGAATGCGGTTGAGCTGATTTTATGACAAAACGTTAACCATGAGAGGATGCAGTAGTTCATGGCAAAAAGAAATATAAGTTAAATATGAAAACAGACAGTAGCTCATGATAAAAAAAATTAATTAAATATGAAAACAGACAGTAGTTAATGATAAAAAAATATAAGTTAAATATGAAAACAGACAGAAGTTAATGATAAAAAATATAAGTTAAATATGAAAACAGACAGTAGTTCATGATAACAAAAATATAAGTTAAATATGAAAACAGACAGTAGTTAATGATAAAAAAATATAAGTTAAATATGAAAACAGACAGTATTTAAAGATAAAAAAATATAAGTTAAATATGAAAACAGACAGTAGTTAATGATAAAAAAAATATAAGTTAAATATGAAAACAGACAGTAGTTAATGATAAAAAAGTATAAGTTAAATATGAAAACAGACAGTAGTTAATGATAAAAAAATATAGGTTAGCTATTAAAACAGACATTAATTAATGATAAAAACAAATATAAGTTAAATATTAAAACACACAGTAGTAAATGCTAAAAAAAATATAAGTTAAATATGAAAACAGACAGTAGCTCATGACAAAACAATATATGTAAAACATGAAAACAGAGAGTAATTAATGGTTTAACAATGTTAAAAATGAAACAGGCAGCAGTTATTGGTAAAAAAAGATGTTAAGTATAGAGGGCAATGAAACGAATACAAATATTATAAGATAAGAAAGAAAACCAGACAGACAAATAGGCAGACAGACAGGCAAGACAGATAGACATACAGACAGACATTGCAAATAAAAATGTCGCTCTATATATTGT
The DNA here is from genome assembly GCA_032433765.1 of Megaustenia siamemsis. Classification (NCBI taxonomy): domain Eukaryota; kingdom Metazoa; phylum Mollusca; class Gastropoda; order Stylommatophora; family Ariophantidae; genus Megaustenia; species Megaustenia siamemsis. The sequence goes on along the minus strand of JAVIAB010000050.1, from coordinate 16,257,695 downwards.
AAAAACCGCGGTAGAAAATGATTAACTTGCTCGCTTCCTACACAGGTAGTAAAGTAAAAAGTAAAGTACCCCCGTCACGCCAAGTGACGTATAGGGAATATGGTGTTAGTGACCATAAATTTTACAGACCTTCGGCACATTATTTTTGGGGTAATGTGGTCGGTATTACGCCCATGCCGCTTCACTTTCCCAGAAAAAAATCCGGTACTCATTAAAGGCTGGGTGAACCCGGAAGCCGTCGGTTGGAATCGAACCCTACCCCTTGTCCTTTGTAGTCCAGTTCACTAACCACTGAGCTATCGCGGCTTCCTCTACACAGGTAGGCATGGGTTTAAAACTTAAATGTAGGCAGACATTACTTTCATATCGACACGGTTCCTCACCAATTTTCCTTCCTGTGTGGGGTGAATAATGTTACTTCATCGAGCTCCTTTATATGAGCACCAAGCAATAATGTTACTTCATCGAGCTCCTTTATATGAGCACCAAGCAATAATGTTACTTCATCGAGCTCCTTTATATGAGCACCAAGCAATAATGTTACTTCATCGAGCTCCTTTATATGAGCACCAAGCAATAATGTTACTTCATCGAGCTCCTTTATATGAGCACCAAGCAATAATGTTACTTCATCGAGCTCCTTTATATGAGCACCAAGCAATAATGTTACTTCATCGAGCTCCTTTATATGAGCACCAAGCAATAATGTTACTTCATCGAGCTCCTTTATATGAGCACCAAGCAATAATGTTACTTCATCGAGCTCCTTTATATGAGCACCAAGCAATAATGTTACTTCATCGAGCTCCTTTATATGAGCACCAAGCATCTTCTCTGGTAAGATGCTAACCAACTGGATTAACAAAGGTAAAGGCAAAGTACGAGACTTGAACCGAGGTCTTAGCACGCGAGTTTCCACCCATATGTGCTCGGCCGCCTATCCAGAAATGTTCGGAGATTTCTGGATAGTGTCGCTTCAAGCATTGAAAATCACGATACGAGGCGAGCACTCCAACAGCACAAACAACATTTACATGTTACAACTCATTAATATGGACTGCTCTGCCAAGTCAATCGCATTTTCACTTTAGAAATTGTGCGTTACCTTTTCGGGCGTTGTTGGCTGCACTTATTAGAGTAATTGGGATTTTACGGGCGCAGCTATTGTTGTGTGTGCTACGTCATCACAATGGCTGATTGTATATCCCTAAAACGGCCGTACGCTAATAGTAAAAGGCGGAATGGAGTTTCCTACAATACTTAGCAGCACCGGGGTGACTCCCGAAGGTTTATGTTAGTCAGGAAGGATTCATAATTTCATACAGATTCACATTGTAGGGAGATCTTACAGTCTGTTGTTTGATGTGCGACGGGGATAGTCCGATGACTAACTGTGTTTCATATGCTCGGATTTGGAGTCAAGGTGATGTCCTAGCATCATCAAGCGCTATACATTAAAAAAAAAAATTATGGCGATCATCATTTTCAGGAGGACGTGAACTTGCGGTCAATATAGTGGATAGGCGGCAGGAACCATTGAAGGCTATGTCTGAAAAGTGTTCCTTGTTGCAGTTTCCTCATATTCCAAACCCGGCTTGTTGCAGGAGCTACTGAGTTAAGTGCTCTGTGCACACCGTGAGCTGTGCGTTTCATCTGTTTTGATCGTGTTTCGATATTCCGATTGTTTACGATGAATGATGATATCGTATGACAGGGAACAGTTGGCTGTGTTCACTTTCTGTGCGGTTTCGCCTTATGTCTTTTGACGTGTGCTGAGACTGCTATGGTGAGGACTCCAGCTACCTTTCTTTGTTTGGGAGATGAGGTAGTAATTCGGGTGATTCCACTGGCACGGGCGGTTGAGCAATGATGGATTTTAATTCGTTTGCAGGGATACCGGGGCCTTCCATAACCATGCGTTAATATGATATTACATAATTATTGATTAATAATATATTTTAATAAAAATATTATAATTATAATGATATATAATTATTCACCAAAGTCTACGTGGTATAATGGGATTAATTCATTAATTATACTGTTTTTATCTAATTATCTTCACTTGACAAAATTAATTAAAACGTGTACCATTTGTCCCAAGGAGAGTCAGTGGCTGAGTGGTTAGTGTGCTCGCTTCCTGGCGAGAAGGGTCCAGGTTCGATCCTTAGAAGTGGTGGATTTTTTTTTCGGACTGACAAGGTTCCGGGATTCACCCAGCCTCTAAAAAAGGGTACCAGAGATTTTTCTGGGAAGTGAAGACTGCCTGGCGTGATACTGACCACATAAGACAAAAATGTTTGTGATCAAGATAAATATAGTCACTAACACCGTATTCCCCACAAGCTTAGCAAGGCAGGGGAGTGATCTTTTACTGTATAACGTTTACCATCACCATCAAGCCGTACCTGCGGGCGTAGGTGGTCATGTCTCTCCACAACTTTCGATCTCGACAGTTATTTATCATTTCATGTTCTTTACCTAATGCCAAACCATTCTCTTAAGCTGTCTGGTATTTTTTCTCTTTGCTTCCCTATACCTCTTCGTCCCTCAATTTTTCCAGTTGTTACAATATATTCCGGTTGTTCTCTTCTCATTACATGGCCAAATAAGGTTGATTGTTTCCCTCTGATGTTTGGTGTCAGCTCTATTTTGTTTTGGCCTCTTCCAGAACGTTTTCATTACTCTTCTTAGCTGTCCATGTTATTCTCAACATTCTTCGGTAAAATTCGGTAAAACCACATTTCCACACCCTCCAGTGATTTTCTTGTCTGTTGTCCTATTGTCTATGGTTCACTTCCATATGTGTTACGCTACACGAATATTTACCATATGTCTGTATCTTCAGACATCATTGGAATCAACTATATTTTCCTTCTCTGTTTGCACTGTTCAAGACCCATTCCCACGGAGCGCGTCACTTTTGTTTTCCCACCTCCGTTTTAGTAATGCAGTCCATGTTAATAACTACACAGACTAAAATCTCAGTAGTGGACGAACTCAATAACACTGTCGAGAGTCCCCTGCGGGTGACTTTAGAAGATAATTAAAATCGCGTATTGATCTAGATTTTTACAATTAAAATGTCTGAGCAACTGATTAAGATTTTACATGGAGCTGTCTGTCTCACATTAAAGCATGAAAATTTGAAAATCAGACTTATACAGAATTGTGTTTCGTCAGTGACTCAACAAGTAAGCTCTAAAAAATCACCACTGGCTGGACTCGACGGCAGTGGTTAGAGTTTCCGGGGAGGTCTAGCCTAATATAAGTCTGCTTCATTTTCTTGCCAGGGTTTGCGGGTGTAAGAGGTAATCAACGTGATGACAGACTTGCCAATTTGGCTGATTTTGCGTGCGGGAGCGAAATGAACCGCGCTGACATTCTAGTAGGTATGAGACTTAAATCGGCGCCTTAGCACGCGTGTTTTCACCTATATGTGCTCTGCCGTCTATCCAGAAGTGTTCGGAGACTTCTGGATAGTGTCACTTCAAGCATCGAAACTCACTATGCGAGGCGGCATTCATCGCCTTCCCAGAGTAATGACCTGGTACTCACTTCTGCCAGCGACTGGGTCGACAGCGGGGGAATTTTCAATCAACCACGAGTACAAATCACATTTCTTCTAGCGGTAATACAACACGGGTTGCCTGAATGTCAGTTGTAATGTTAGTTATGGATATTACCAACAAAGCCTCTTATATAACACTTAACGACATGTTACAAAAAGTTACACATTTGACCTACATAGGCAGCGAAATGTGGTGGAGACACAACATCAGAAATCATGACACGCAACGCAATAGCATGACATGTTTTCAACAAATTGACTAACATCTGGAGATTCAAAGTTCTCAGCAAACGAACAAAACGTAAACAGTTCAACTCCTGTGTGATACCAGTGCTAACATATGGATGTGATACCAGTGCTAACATATGGATGTGATACCAGTGCTAACATATGGATGTGATACCAGTGCTAACATATGGATGTGATACCAGTGCTAACATATGGATGTGATACCAGTGCTAACATATGGACGTGATACCAGTGCTAACATATGGATGTGATACCAGTGCTAACATATGGATGTGATACCAGTGCTAACATATGGATGTGATACCAGTGCTAACATATGGATGTGATACCAGTGCTAACATATGGATGTGATACCAGTGCTAACATATGGACGTGATACCAGTGCTAACATATGGATGTGATACCAGTGCTAACATATGGATGTGATACCAGTGCTAACATATGGACGTGATACCAGTGCTAACATATGGACGTGATACCAGTGCTAACATATGGATGTGATACCAGTGCTAACATATGGATGTGAATGTTGGAAATCCACCAGACTTTAGATAGGAAATTAAATGTCTTTGAGAGCAAATGTCTATGTAGGATCTCAAACATAAGCTGGAAAGAATACATTTCAAACTTACAGATAAGAGATGAATCTAAATCAAGAATATGCTTGTTGCTTGCTTTCATGCACCCGATGACTAAAGTATTCTAGAATTATGAATTAGATTGTAGAATTCCTCTTCGTCATCCGCCCTTAAAAGAACGTTAAGTGGACGTCTCTGCGTTGTGTTGTGGTTTGCAGTGTAACACTGTTATACATGCGCCTTTCGGCCCAACACATCCGACTTCAGCACGACATTTTTGAGTACCGGGTTGTCTTCCCTCTTCGATCCCTGCTCGCTTGGCCAGACTAGACAGGTTAGTCTGTTACTAGAGGCACCACGGAGAGGGGGAGCAGTTCTGGTTCACCGATCCTGGCGCAAGCCATCAGCTGTGGATCGCTGACAACTTCCAGCTCTGGTGCTGGGAGGCGCGCCTTAGCCTCTAAATCAAGAATATGTGTCGATCATTATAAGAAGAAGGCGCTTGAGATACATGGTTCATGTACTGAGAATGAATGAAGAAAAACAGCACCATCAATTATTTCAATGGAAGCCATCTGGTAAACGAAAACAATGAAGACCAAGAAAATCGCCAAACAGAACAATTACTAGGGAAGTCTCAACCAAGGGACTAAGAAACAATCAAGAACTACAAGAACTAGCAGCAAATCGTCAATCATTGAGAACTATGACTTCCACGCTATGTGCCGTCTTCGGCCCGAGAGGAAAATAAAATGAATGAATGAATTCTTCTTTCTTTTTCACTGATTTCTAAAAGGTGTCGTGGTTATATAATAATTTGCTTATTCTCATAGCCTCTGTTTTTGCTGTGTTAATTTTCATAGTGTAATTTGTACAACTTTTATCTAGAGATGTTATATGCTGTTGTAGCAGGTTTTTATCCTCACATATTAGGCATTGGTCAACTGCAAAGATTATCTCGTTCATGTTGAGATTTTCTACCTCTATGTTATTTTTTTATTTTTCCTTATTGTTGGTTGTTTCCTGATTTTCGAAATTACACACAAGAACACTTGAATTTCTTTTACTACGAGCATTGAAATTCATTTATAACTTAAAATAGAATGAATTAATTAATTAAAGAAAAAAAATATCCTTATGACACATTACCATTGCTGGTGTTTGTCGGCGGAGCTCACAACAAGACCAGAGACATTACCATTGCTGGTTTATGTCGGCGGGGCTCACAACAAGACCAGAGACATTACCATTGCTGGTGTATGTCGGCGGGGCTCACAACAAGACCAGAGACATTACCATTACTGGTGTATGTCGGCGGGGCTCACAACAAGACCAGAGACATTACCATTGCTGGTGTTTGTCGGCGGGGCTCACAACAAGACCAGAGACATTACCATTGCTGGTTATTGTCTGCGGGGCTCACAACAAGACCAGAGACATTACCATTGCTGGTGTATGTCCCCGGGGCTCACAATAAGACCAGAGACATTACCATTGCTGGTGTATGTCGGCGGGGCTCACAACAAGACCAGAGGAATAAAGGCCGCTTGGTCTAAGCAGTCGTCACGACGTGTGAGACTCAGGACTTTTATTTCACCCCCGATAGAAAAAAAAATCCTTTCTATCTACCGCGGGTTTCGAACACCGTACGTCAGCTTTTCAGCCAGTGAAACAGTGGTTTTTTCCGCACAGCCACGCGCACCTCTCATAATCAATGAATGAAATCGCAGCTAAGCGATGACCTTTCCTTAAAACAAGATGTGGCAAGGTCAATAGAGATCATGTGTTCCCCAGGACTCAGAATCCACTTCCCAGCTTCATTTGCTAATTCGAAATGAACATATTGTATTCCGTTTATTACCAATCTGTACTTTATGTACGTTATGTACATTATGTACTGTACGTTATGTCGGAAAGACATAACAGATTACTAAGATTTTTAATAAACAAAAATAACAAACATTTAAAAGAAAAAAGATATAAATATAAAACATAAACATCAAAAATATATAATACACAAATAAACAACACATACAGGAAGTGGTCTAAATAAGTGTAAGTATTAACATAAGGATTAATAATAATAAGCGCAAATAAGAATACAAATAAACAATAAGGGAAATAAGAAACGTAAATAATTAACATGAGTAATAAAAGTTAAAGAATATCAAAAAGTATTGAAGTTATAAAAACTAAAATATCACCGGCGTAAGAATCATTTCGGAAAAGCAGCGTGTGCAACAAGTAAATGCTTGGTTACAATTGACAAAACACAGGGAAAAAGAGATCGCGGACGACAAAGAGAGCAGATGATACTGGGTAGCTTGGTGTCATGGCATGGAAAACAGTCAACAACTGATATGATGGAAGGATATAATCAAGTACCTGAACAGACATGTGTCATCATTATATACAATCTGAGATACAAGTCAAACATAATCATCATCATCGAGTGCCGTCTCCACATCGAAGGTTAGCTACCATGGAGCGACATTCCGCTCTGTCTCTTGCTTTGATAGCGCAGGCCGTCATAGGCTGACTTGTCCATCTTTTGATGTTACTCGTCCATGTTAGTCTTGGTCTGCCTCTGCCACCTTGTATTTTCCCTTCCAAGATTACTTTTAGTAGGTTGTTGTATCTTTTAACATGGCCCAAAAATCGCATTTGTCTTGTTTGTATTGTGTTTCTCTTCCAGTCTCTTTTCATTCTTAGTTTCTGTAAGACTTCATCATTTGTTTTCTTTTCTTTCCATCCAATTTTTCCTATTCTTCTATAAATCCACATTTCAAAGGATTCAATTGTCTGTTCTGTTTTCTTGTTTAATGTCCATGTTTCTGCACCATACAAGAATATTGAGAAGATATAACATTTTGCTCAATAATAATAATAATAAACAGTGGTAAGACCGGTAGGAATAGAAAGAAAATCATGAAATTAGCACTTTCAAACATGATCAGGGTAAACCGATATGGCAGAACGTAGCAGTTTTGTCACTAGTGACGTCACTTCCTCTATGCGGTTTGTGCCCTGGTCGTTAACTGTACCGGAGGGAGTGTGTTCACTACCCTAACTGTGATGTATTTTACTGCGACCAAAAAACTAGGGGATAGCCGTGATAGCTCAATGGTTAGTGAACTGGACTACAAAGGATAAAAGGTAGGGTTCGATCCCAACCGACGACTTCCGGGTTCACCCAGCCGTTGATGGGTACCGGATTTTTTTCTGGGAAAGTAAAGCGGCACGGGCGTAATACCGACCACATTACCCCAAAAAATCATGTGCTGAAGGTCTGTAAAATGTATGGTCACTAACACCATATTCCCTATACGTCAGTTGGCGTGACGGGGGCTTTCTAATTTTTTTTACTACAGAACTAGGGAGTTGTTTAGCCTCGTAGTATCGGTGCCGTGAATTTGCTGTGGCGAAGTGCGGCGATCTGGCGTCATACTGGCCACAAAATTAATACATGTACAAATTGTAATAAAATGAGCAATAACATATCGTACCCAAAACTCTTATCTGCCGGATTTGTTGACAGCTTAAACGAACTTAGCAGACATGGGCAGACCAAGATGTTCAGACTCAGAACAGGTCATTGTGGCCTCAAAGCACACCCACACACTATTGGAGTCAGTGGCGTTGCAACACGTAAGTGTGGAGCAGCCAAACAAACTTCAGAACATATCCTACAGGACTGCAACACTCTCGACACTGACAACACAAATATGGCCCACAGAGACAACCCTACACAACAAGCTATGGGGAACTGGTTAAGACCTCCGACGCATTCTCGTGTTCATGAACCAAACTGGTCTAAGTGTCTAAAGATGTCTATAACATCTAAATTAATGTCGATAATGTCTAAATGTCTAAAAATGTCTAAAAATTTAATAAATGTCTAAATGTCTAAATTTCAATGAATGTCAATAAATGTCTAAATGTCAATAAATGTGTAAATGTCAATAATTGCCTAAATGTTAATGTCTAAATGTCATTAATGCCTTAATGCACTTGCGCATGTTAAAAAATACTTGGCAGGTGCACGTTGAAAAGAATAGACAAAAATTATCAATGCTCGGGGAATAATTGTTAAGCAAATCTGCGCATGAAATGGCAAGACAAAATCAATAACATGAAATTATTATGGAAAAAGTACCATTCAGATACTAGTGGATAAAGAGATACAACGAAGACGATGGCGCTGGAAAAGACTCACGCTGTGGAAACCAATTGAGAGTATTACACAACATGCCCTTTTTTGGAATTCCCAAGGAAAGAGACAAAGAGGAAGACCAAATTATTATGGGAGAAGACAGATAGAAGCAGAGGTGAAGATGATTGACATGGAGTGATCTTAAAAGAATGGCAAGAAACAGAACGGCTTGGAAGGTGTTTGTTGAAGACATATGCTCAACCGGGAGCTGAAAGGTAAAAGAAGCAGAAGAATAAATCTGTCCATGTTGTTGTCGGATCTGTCGGGCTGAAAGGTGCAGATATCGCAGTGTTGTCGTAAATTAGTGACACATCGCATTCCTGCATGCTTAACTGGTGATAGCTATTAGTAGAAAATAAGTTTGTCTGTCTGTCTGCCTGCCTGTCCGCCCGTCCGTATGTCTGTCTGTCTGTCGTTCTGTCTGTCTGTCTGCCTGCCTGGCCGTCCTCCCGTCCGTATGTCTGTCTGCCTACCTGCCTGTCTGTCTGTCGGTCCGTCCGTCCGCATGTCTGTCTGCCTGTCTTGCCTACCTGCCTGTCTGTCTAAATAAAGCGTTCCCTGTCATATTTGTGAATATTTATTACGTCTTGTCCTTGTTTGTATTTTTTGACACAGAATAACTCGTGTGACTAATTATTTCTCGGAAATGCCGAAAGTGCGAAGATGAAGAACGAGACATCCGTTTATTTTCGTGGATTATCCCAAACTCAATATTCGCTGTCTAGTGAAGTTACCGCCCTTGTCTAGATTAAGGGGAGAGAATCCCACACATCCAAGCTGTTTGTTGAGTTGTTCATCCTGACTGAGAATAAATCATAACAATTTCAGACTGAAGTTGTCGGAAGATATATTTGTACATGCGGATATGAAAGAATTTATTCGTATACGGAATATAAGAGATATGAATTCTATTTTCCTCCCTCCCTCCCTCCCTCCCTCCCTCCCTCCCTCCCTCCCTCCCTCCCTCCCTCCCTCCCTCCCTCCCTCCTTCCTCTCTCCCTCCTTCCCTCCTTCCTCCCTCCCTTCCTTCCCTTCCTTCCTCCCTCCCTCCCTCCCTCCCTCCCTCCCTCCCTCCCTCCCTCCCTCCCTCCCTCCCTCCCTCCCCCCTCCCTCCCTCCCTCCCTCCCTCCCTCCCTCCCTCCCTCCCTCCCTCCTTCCCTCCCTTCCTTCCTTCCTTCCTTCCTTCCTTCCTTCCTTCCTTCCTTCCTTCCTTCCTTCCTTCCTTCCTTCCTTCCTTCCTTCCTTCCTTCCTTCCTCCCTCCCTCCCTCCCTCCCCCTTCCTTCCTTCCTTCCTTCCTTCCTTCCTCCCTGCCTCCCTCCCTCCCTCCCTTCCCTCCTCCCTCCCTCCCTCCCTCCCTCCCTCCCTCCCTTCCTTCCTCCCTCCCTCCCTCCCTCCCCCTCCCTCCCTCCCTCCTTCCTTTCTCCCTCCCTCCCTCCCTCCCTCCCTCCCTCCCTCCCTCCCTCCCTCCCTTCCTTCCTTCCTTCCTCCCTCCCTCCCCCCTCCCTCCCTCCCTTCCTTCCTTCCTTCCTCCCTCCCTCCCTCCCTCCCTCCCCTCCTTCCTTCCTTCCTTCCTTCCTTCCTCCCTCCCTCCCTCCCTCCCTCCCTCCCTCCCTTCCTTCCTTCCTTCCTTCCTTCCTTCCTTCCTTCCTTCCCTCCCTCCCTGGTCCCTTTTTGTTTTAGCCTCTTCCTAGTTGATCTTTTGAGCTTGTCCATGAAACTCTTTACATTGTTCTGAGAAATCCCATCTCTGTGGCCTCTAATCGTCATTTCGTTTGTTTTTCTACTGTCCATGATTCGCTTCCATGGGTCAGAATTTTTCTATATAGCAAAGATAAACTCTCGTTCTCACCTCTATTGGCATAAACTTGTTGCACAAAATGTTTTTCGTTTTTTGAAATGCTACTTTGCATTGCACTGTTAGAATATACAACAACAAAACAAAATATGAAAAATAATAACTTTTAGAAGGGCCTCAAATGGCAATGTACTTTGTCCGACAGCTTTCTTTGAGCTTGACTAAGACGGTGATACTCCGCATCCAATGTGCAAACACACGAAGGATAACTCTGACTGCTAGTGGAATAGAACAGAGACATCACTCGTAGAGTAAAATTAGTTGATACAACGTGACGTATTTTGTCTGTCTGTCTGTCTGCGATCAGGACTCAGTCAGAGTAGGATCCCAGACTCTCACATGAAGTCAGCTGTCAGGCTAAGTGTGTTGGTCGCCCCCACAGACAGAACATCACAGTTAGAGTCTACCATATCCACTCCGACTGAACACCCGTTAAAACGTTGCACTGTGTTCTGCGTCAGTGGCCCAGTGCATCCGATTTCAGCCAGCATTTTATTCAGGTTTGCTTTCCTTAGCCGTTGATTGTCCCCAATCTTCCTGCAAAGCAGCAGATGATCTTTTCTGTAGGGGGATTCTGCCCTTAGACGGTCGGCCTTCCCAGGTTTACGAGCACCGTCTGCCCGAGTCACTAGAGGTGACTAACACAGCCATGCGACTTGTAATATGAGGAAACTGCAACAAGGAACGCTTTTCATGCATAGCTTTCAATTGTTCCTGCCGCCTATCCCCATATACCGGTAAGTCACGTCCTCTTGAAAATGATGATCGCCGTAGCACTAGATGATGTTAGGCCCGTATTTTGAGTGTGGTTGTGCATTACACACATACCCCCTAGCTATCCTCTTCTGCTGCAGCATTCGCCCTAGAATTACTTCTCATCTTTCCCTTTAAAAGGACGCTAATTAGCGCATCAAGCGCCCTTTTTGCATACTTAAAAGTCAAAGCTTAATTTTCATTTTTGGATGACATTCTATCATGGGATCAGTTTCACTGCAGTCGGGGCATATCCATATCCGCTCCAGCAAACATTCCAGCATTTCTCGAAGAGCAATCATGGTTATTTATTCCTGGAAGGTGCCGATCGTAGATACATCTGCTTTTCCCACTAAACATTCCGCATCGAAGGAGACGCGACAGTTCAGTGGTTAGTGAGTGGACTACTAAAGAACAGAGGTCGGGTTCGATCCCGATCGACGGCATCCAAGTTCACCCAGCCTTAAATGGGTACCGGATTTTTTCTGGGAAATTAAAGCGGTACGGGCGCAATACCGACCACTTTACCCCAAAAATGATGTCTATAAATTATGATCACTAACACCGTATTCCCTATACGGCACTTGGCGTGACGGGGGTACTTTACTTTAAATTTTACTTCCAATCAACTTGATCCCTTACCAACATCTAAACTCCTCAGCTTCTCAATATATACATCATTGTCCCTCCCATTCTCCTCCTCTTTACTTAAGGAGTGAAGAACAAACTTGACGATGTCCTCTTTGTTCAGAGTAAGGTCACACTCAGTGTCATAGTTGCCAGCGAGATTATCAACTATTTGGATAAAAATTCCGGTCTAAATAATCCAGAAAGTAGTCTGAGGTTCAGCGGATGTGCTTCGCCAAGAAGGAGACATGGCTCCAAAAGAAGACACACATGCTTTATGTTGTGTTTTACACAGTAAGTTGGAGTATCTGGCTACCGACGCATTCGTCTTCAGCTTGGGATTTTTAGAACATTTACTTTCCCTCGCAAAATCGAATCGATTAGTCAGACTGGTTAGTCTGTTAACTGCGGGGACGTGGAATATAATCTTGGTCAGACGTTTGTCGAGGCGACTGGTTGGTCTCGAGGCAAGGCGCCGGCCTCGAAACAGAGAGGCTGTGAGTTCAAATCTCGGCTGCACCAGTTGAGATTTTTATTTATGATTTCTCTCTGCGGCAACCACCGTCTGGTCACAGCAGCGATGCCCGGCTTGAAACGTCAATTACTCATGGACAGAGAAAAATATGAGCACCTCCGAAGTCGGAGTTAACTGCCTGTGCGGCGAGGGACCCCTGTGCACACGGCTGCCAGGGAAAAATGGATTAACACGCAACATTCAGTTAATGGTCTCTAAAGACTTTGCTTGAGGTGAAAGCTGGTGTACGCACAAAAAAAGAAAAGAAAAAGGAAAATAAAAAGAAATTTGTCGCTGTTCTTAAAGAAACTATTTTGTTGTAAGTTGCTGACACGTTTCTGACCGGATATTGTTCGATATTTTGGCTCAGCCTCCTCGCTACACCAATGACTATTTGTTTGATTATGAATTTTTATTGAAGATTTACGGATATTTTATGTTAGAACAGGTGAATGGGCTTGGATATGTGGGAACAATGTTAGAACAAGTGAATGGGTTTGGAAATCTGGGAACAATGTTAGAACATGTGGATGGATTTGGAAATCTGGGAACAATGTTAGAACATGTGAATGGGTTTGGAAATCTGGGAACAATGTTAGAACATGTGAATGGGTTTGGAAATCTGGGAACAATGTTAAAACATGTGAATGGGTTTGGATATGTGGGAACAATGTTAGAACATGTTAATGGGTTTGGATATGTGGGAACAATGTTAGAACATGTGAATGGGCTTGGAAATCTGGGAACAATGTTAGAACATGTGAATGGGTTTGGATATGTGGGAACAATGTTAGAACATGTGAATGGGTTTGGATATGTGGGAACAATGTTAGAACAGGTGAATGAGTTTGGAAATCAGGGAACAATGTAATGCAAGTGAATGGGTTTAGATATGTGGGAACAATATTAGAACAGGTGAATGGTTATGGATATCAGTGAAGAATGTTAGAACAAGTGAATGTGGATGGATATCAGGGAATAATGTTAGAACAGGTGAATGGGTTTGAATCTCAGGGAACAATTTGACCTCGGATGGTGGATGTGCCACGGGGGTGGGATGCGGGATGGCTCGAGCAGGCACGGTTTTCCAGGTCCGTGAGGAAGATGCTGTGCAATCTATTTTTGACAATGAGACAGGGAGGTAAGTGTTTGGGTGTTATGTGGGACCAGTCTCATGTTATGGATGTGGGTTGTGGACAATAGGGCGGCAGGCAAGGGGACCACTGGGGGCTGTGCAGATGTGGTTTTGTAGAGGAGTGCTGAAAGTGCCATAGACAGCTAGGAAGAGTAATGGAAACGTTATGAGAGGGGCCAGGGCAAAAAGAGAGATGGTTTCCAGTGTTGGGAAGACGCGGTCATCTTTTTTTGGCCATGCTGTGAGAGGGGAACGGTTGGAGTATATTGTGACAACTAGGAAAATTGTGGGACAGGAAAATGGAGGAAAACAGACAGAAAAGATGGCAGACGAAGTAAGCTGCTTGTGCAGAGGGTCAACAACAAAGGTGATAGTTGACTGTCGAGATCGAACGTTGTGGCGAGACATGATCACCCACGCCGGCGGGAAGTGTACTTGATGATGATGAACTATTAAAATATCATTTATAAATAAATATTGATTTCAGCTAAAATGTTATGATTTGTGTGTTATGTCGCAAATTGAAACCACTCCCACCGAATATAAATGTTAAGAATCAGGAGAATGTACTGGGCTCTCGACATTTTCGTCTATAAAAGACAAAACATTTCCAAAATTAGAATTAAAATGCCACTTTGAGATGCAAACAGACAACTGTGAAGAAATTACATTGATTGGTCACACGACAAAACATTAATATCAAAACACAAAGTCTGCTCACACGACCCAACATAAATAACACAACAAAAAGTCTGCTCACACGACCCAACATAAATAACACAACAAAAAGCCTGCTCACACGACCCAACATAAATAACACAACAAAAAGTCTGCTCACACGACCCAACATAAATAACAAAACACAAAGTCTGGTCACCACGACCCAACCTAAATAAATAAATATTATTATATAAGGAAACTTCCGAGGCGATAATAGGGGATTATAGAAGGAAGAGGTATGTGTTAGCACTCAGAATAAATGACAAATAAACAACAGAAAAAAAAACAAAGAACAATATATAGTCCGAAGCAGGATCGAACCCGTACTCCATGGCACTGGCACAAATCGAACCTTTGACAAGACGACTAACCCGCACTAACCGGAAACCTGGTATTCTGATCATTATTTTGTGGAAACCGCATTTCGGTGGTTTCCATTGATTTTTCGGGTCGTGCAGAATTAACTTCCATAAATAAAGACTGGCATGTAGGAAGCACTGACCCAACGAGTAAACATTGTACTTAAAACTGTTTGGAGTTTAGTCAGGACTCTAGACATCAATCAGATATATAGGAGAAAAATGTACGGCTCTACGGAGGATAAGCATTGAGGAAGGTATAGATTTCCGTTGTTCAGCCTCTATGCAACTACAAAGGCTGTACTACCTATATCATCTCCAAGAGAATATAAAGCAAATCAACCAAGGCAAATCCAGTCTCATAGCATTTTTTTTTTCGTTCGCCAGCTTTTACCTCAGAACGAAGTTCGTAGGAACTGAATTTTGCGTGTTAATCCATTTTTCCCTGGCAGCCGTGTGCACAGGGGTCCCTCGCCGTATAGGCAGATAACTCCGACTTCGGAGGTAATTAACGTTTCAGGCCGGGACTCGCTGCTGAGACCGGGGGTGGTTACCGCAGAGAGAAATCATAAAAAATGATCCGATGTAGCCGGGATTTCAACCCACAACCTCTCTGTATCGAGGTCGGCGTCTTGCTTCGAGACCAACCAGTCCCCCGTCTCATAGCTTATAAAAATTATCGTCATTAAGTACCGTCTCTTCATCGAAGGATAGCTACTATGGAGCACCATTCCGCTCTGTCTCTTGCTTTGATGATGCAGGTTGTCATAGACTGGAGACAGATAATAATAAATGAATATTATTATAGAGGGAAACTTCCAAGGCGATAATCAGCGAATCATTTCAGAGGAAGAGGTATGTTTACAGCACTCGGAAAAATTGACAAATAATCAACAACAGAAAAAAATATGGACCAAGGCAGGATCGAACCCGTACTCAGTGGCACAGCGCCTTGCCACGAAAAGCCAAACGCTAGGGAACACTGCCACTCAGCTAACTAAAAAATTAGCTATCGTGGACAATGTCTTTTCGCGAAGGCGTTCTCATGACTATAGCATAAGGCTGCGATCACAGCTCGGAAATATTTTTCCTGTTAAGACAAGTATCTCCCGGATAGGGTAGGGCTGAATACTTGCGTTGCAGACAAACATTTAGGACGAAACAGCACGAATAGTAGTTTCCAGCCGCATCACGTACGTTTCAAAGGAAGCCATGGAGAGGAATTATAACTTATGTCAGAAGAAAGATCTACGATTACGTACATGGAATGTTAGGACTCTTCATAATCAAAGCATAGCAAGATCATAAACAAAGAAAGTAATCAAAACCCACAAGTGGATATCAAAGTAGAAGGAATAGACCTGGAGACAGTTCAGATCTACAACTACCTGGGACATACTATAACCAGTGATGGAAAATGTAAAACTGAAATAAACAAAAGAATAGGAATGGCAAAAAGTAATTTTAATGCTATGAAATCTATACTAACATCACAACAAATAACACCAGGGCTAAAACTGAAAATAGCAAAATGTTATATCTTCTCAACATTCCTGTATGGTGCAGAAACATGGACACTAGACAAGCAAACGGAACAGAAAACTGAAGCCTTTGAAATGTGGATTTATAGAAGAATAGGTAGAATTGGATGGACAGAAAGCAAAGTGAATGGTTAAGTCTTAAAACAACTAAAAATGAAAAGAGAACTACTAAACACAATTCAAATAATACAAATGAGATTTTTCGGATATGTTAAAAGACACAGCAGCCTACTAAAAGTAATATTGGAAGGAAAATACAGGGTAAAAAAGGCAGACCAAGACTAACATGGACGTGTAAGATCAAAAGATGGATAAGGCAGCCAATGATAACATTCGCTGTCAAAGCAAGGGGCAGAGCAGAACGGCGCCCCATAGTAGCCAACCTTCGTTGTGGAGATGGCACTCGATGATGATGATGATGGTTATCTGATGCATGCCTGTCACGGGACCTGCGTGCAGGGACTGCTATAGAGCAAGAGCTGTACCCTCCTATGTTTTACATCACTTCACACCAGCAATAACGGGAATGAAAACAATCTTTCGTTGCCACACTGTTTCTACCGCTGCTGTTTTTAGATTTACCGGGTGATTTAGCGATCAACGAGGGAAGGCATACGTAGTAAAATAAAAGTAAAGTACCCCGTCACGCCAAGTAGCGGCGTATAGGGAATATGGTGTTAGTGACCATAAATTTTACACACCTTCGGCACATGATTTTTGGGGTAATGTGGTCGGTATTACGCCCGTGCCGCTTTACTTTCCCAGAAAAAAATCCGGTACCCATTAAAGGCTGGGTGAACTCGGAAGCCGTCGGTTGGGATCGAACCCTACCCCTTGTCCTTTGTAGTCCAGTTCACTAACTACTGAGCTATCGCGGCTCCCGAAGGCATACGTGGTACGCTATAAATGACGAACTCGGATGTTTTAGGTCGAATGACTTCATATACTGCAGAGAGGCGGTAAACTGCGACACACCCCGGTTTACGCGCATTTTACTGTCACTTTTGAGTGAAACAGGCACAACAAAAATCATAAGAGCTAGAATCATAACAATATGAACAGTCAACACAAACTAAGAATAAATAGAGCATAAAGAACAATAACAACAAATGGCAATAACAATACAGTAAGAGCAAATAAGAACAAGAAAACAAGAAGAACAATTTGCAGAAACATACAACATGAACAAATAGCAGCAACAATACAATGATAACAACAAGAAATACACCTATAAAACAGAACAAATAGAAACACAAAACAAAAGAACAAATAGAAATAAGAAAACAGTAAGAGCCAATAACTACAAAACAGTGAGAAGAAAAAGCAACAAACAAACAATAACTCATTGCAACAACAACGCAAGAGAAAAAAAAACGATAAGAACAAAACGTATCAAGAAAACGAGAACTAATATCAACAATACAACAAGATTAAATGGCAACAACAAAATAGGAACACATAGAAGTAACAAAACAAGAATGAAACTAGCAGCAACTTATAATAACAAATAGCAATAAAACAACAAAAACTATTAGCAACTACAAGCAATGCGAACAATTAGCAACAACAAAGCAATGAGAACAAATAGCAACAACAAAACAATAAGAACAAATAACAACACAAAACAATAAGAACAAATAGCAACAAAAAACAATAAGAACAAATAGCAACAACAAAACAATAAGAACAAATAGCAACAAAAAACAATAAGAACAAATAGCAACAACAAAACCAATAAGAACAAATAGCAGCAAAAAACAATAAGAACAAATAGCAACAAAAAACAATAAGAACAAATAGCAACAAAAAAAAAACAATAAGAACAAGTAGCAACAACAAAACAATAAGAACAAATAGCAACAACAAAACCAATAAGAACAAATAGCAACAAAAAACAATAAGAACAAATAGCAACAAAAAACATTAAGAACAAATAGCAACAAAAAACAATAAAAACAAATAGCAAAAAAAAACCCAATAAGAACAAGTAGCAACAAAAAACAATAAGAACAAATAGCAACAAAAAAACAATAAGAACAAATAGCAACAACATAACAATAAGAACAAATAGCAACAAAAAAACAATAAGAACAAATAGCAACAAAAACAATAAGAACAAATAGCAACAAAAAACAATAAGAACAAATAGCAACAAAAAAACAATAAGAACAAATAGCAACAACGAAACAATAAGAACAAATAGCAACAACAAAAACAATAAGAACAAATAGCAACAACATAACAATAAGAACAAATAGCAACAACAAAACCAATAAGAACAAATAGCAACAAAAAACAATAAGAACAAATAGCAACAACAAAACAATAAGAACAAGTAGAAACAAAAAAACAATAAGAACAAAAAACAACAAAAAAACAATAAGAACAAATAGCAACAAAAAAACAATAAGAACAAATTGCAACAAAAAACAATAAGAACAAATAGCAACAACATAACAATAAGGACAAATAGCAACAGCAAAACAAAAAAAAACAAATAGCAACAACAAAACCAATAAGAACAAATTGCAACAAAAAACAATAAGAACAAATAGCAACAAAAAACAATAAGAACAAGTAGCAACAAAAAAACAATAAGAACAAATAGCAACAAAAGAACAATAAGAACAAATAGCAACAACATAACAATAAGAACAAATAGCAAAAAAAAACAATAAGAACAAATAGCAACAAAAAAACAATAAGAACAAATAGCAACAACAAAACCAATAAGAACAAATAGCAACAATAAAACAATAAGAACAAGTAGCAACAACATAACAATAAGAACAAATAGCAACAACATAACAATAAGAACAAATAGCAACAACATAACAATAAGAACAAATAGCAACAAAAAAAACAATAAGAACAAATAGCAACAAAAAACAATAAGAACAAATAGCAACAACATAACAATAAGAACAAATAGCAACAATAAAACAATAAGAACAAGTAGCAACAACATAACAATAAGAACAAATAGCAACAACATAACAATAAGAACAAATAGCAACAACATAACAATAAGAACAAATAGCAACAAAAAAAACAATAATAACAAGTAGCAACAAAAAAACAATAAGAACAAATAGCAACAAAAAACAATAAGAACAAATAGCAACAACATAACAATAAGAACAAATAGCAACAAGAAAACAATAAGAACAAGTAGCAACAACATAACAATAAGAACAAATAGCAACAACAAAACCAATAAGAACAAATAGCAACAACATAACAATAAGAACAAATAGCAACAACAAAACCAATAAGAACAAATAGCAACAAAAACAATAAGAACAAATAGCAACAACATAACAATAAGAACAAATAGCAACAAGAAAACAATAAGAACAAGTAGCAACAACATAACAATAAGAACAAATAGCAACAACATAACAATAAGAACAAATGGCAAGAAGAAAACAATAAGAACAAATAGCAACAACATAACAATAAGAACAAATAGCAACAACATAACAATAAGAAGAAATAGGAACAAGAAAACAATAAAAACAAATAGCAACAACATAACAATAAGAGCAAATAGCAACAACATAACAATAATAACAAATAGCAACATCAAAACAATAATAACAAATAGCAACAACATAAAAAGTTAAAAAAGAAGCGATTTTCTCG
This sequence comes from Megaustenia siamemsis, assembly GCA_032433765.1. Lineage (NCBI taxonomy): Eukaryota > Metazoa > Mollusca > Gastropoda > Stylommatophora > Ariophantidae > Megaustenia > Megaustenia siamemsis. Next base: position 16,237,934 of record JAVIAB010000050.1, on the reverse strand, counting down.
GTCACATTTCGCAACACTCGTATCCATGCAGATTCAAGTGAAACGGAGACAAAATGGGTTTACCACTTCAGATAGAAGAAGTAAAACCGCTTTCATCGTAAAAAGGGAGATGAATGGGCCACAGCGTGAGGAGTTGCAATAAATATAGCAGAAGAGTAATTATGGAACCGCGAGGAAAATAGGAGAAGAGAATCGAGATTAAAAAACAAAAAGCAATGAGAAAGAATCACTCTACGACTTATATTGGAGGAACACATTGAAAAGCAAAAACCTTTTGTACTTAACTTCATCGACTTCAAAAAAGCATTTGATAGTATTCATAGAGATTCTTTGTGGAAAATTCTGAAGCAATATGGCTTACCATCAAAAATCATAAATATTATCAAAGACATGTATGATGGTTACACATGTGCAGTTCGAACAGAGGAAGGACTGAGCGAATGTTTCCCAATAGAAACTGGGGTTAAACAAGGATGTATTTTATCGCCCTTGTTATTTGGAATTGTTATGGACTTCATAATGAAGAAATGCTGCACTGGTAATAAAGGCATCGAATGGATACAAGGAGACCATTTGGAGGACCTCGACTTTGCTGATGACATAGTTCTCATCAGCAATCAGATAAAAACGATGCAGGAAAACACAAATGAACTATCATCAATAGCCAGCAAAATTGGGCTTGAGGTCAATCATGAAAAGACTAAAGTCATGAAAAGTTTAATTCCAACAAGTGACAAAATATACATGGAAAACAAACCAGTAGAAGAGATCGATCACTTCATCTATCTTGGAAGTCACATTGATCGAGAAGGGGATACGAGCAAAGAAATTAGAATCAGACTGGCTAAAGCAGCAATGTCTTTCAGAAGCCTTGAAAGTTGTGGAAATCAAAACTCATTAGCACAAACACAAAACTTAGGCTATTCAAATCAAATGTACTATCAACCCTTACATATGCGTGTGAAAGCTGGAAAACAACAAGAGATATAGAAACAAAGTTGAACGCATTCGAAAATAAATGTCTAAGGAAAATACTTGGTATAGAATGGAACGAATTCAAAACAAACGAGGAAATTAGAGAAATCGCCAATCAACCACTAATATCTTCAGTAATAAAGAAAAGACGATGGTCATACGTTGGACATGTGATGAGAAGAGATAATAATCGAATAGCAAAGCAAGCCCTCATATGGGAAACAACAGGTAAAAGAAAAAGAGGAAGACCCAGGGAGACACTGAGAAGAACATTGATGAGAGAGGCAAGAGAAGCAGGAATCGGCTCCCTCAATGAGATAGAACTGCTTGCACAGAACAGAGACAGATGGCGAGATTTGATAAAATATCTTTAAAAGAAAACTGCTAGAACAAAAATTCATATAGGAGAAGGTGTATCTTGGTCTACGCCCTATGGGCCGGTTACGGCTCGAAAGGTCAATAGATAGATAGAATGAGAAAGAAAGTCGTCCACAGTTGTTTTTGTACAGACAGTGTTAATGTTACGTTGTTTAAGTTATTTTTACAACAATAATTCGCTGCTCTAAAGACAACAAGAGAATGTAAATAAGATTAGATTTTTAAACCTAGATTATGTATACCACTAAATCTCTAAATCTAAAACAAAGAATTTGTTTGTTTGTTGTTTGTGTGTGTTTTTTTTTTGGGGGGGGTGTGGGGGGGGGGGTGGGAGGTAGGGGGTGAATTAATAGATTAAGTCTGATTTGTACGAAACTAAACTTGAAATTTAATATTTGTGATGACGAAATGAACATCCCAAATTAGCAAGTAAACAATTGATCACTCGATGTTATTTTTATGTTAGCGGACATGTTGGCTAGCTGCGCTGTCGTTGAGGACGGTCAACCAATGGATCGGGCGGACGTCATCAATGCCCTCCGAGATGTGGGAAGGTCACAGGACTTCGACAAACATGAGCCCACGTCACTCTTTCCAGATGAAAGAGATGGGAGTTAAGATGGGCACAGCCAGAAATGAGAAACTTAGTGGGCGTGTAAGAAGACTTATCAACCAACATAGAGCTGGAGTCGTCAGTCGCTGGACTGCGGGATTCGCTGAGGAGGGGATCTGAGCACCTATGGGCATGTTCGGAGTGCAATGATGACGACCTGCAATTAACTCAATAACTCGATGTTAGATTTTTCTTGTGTTCTACAGCGTTCAGGGTAGAAGTAGTTTGTGGTTATTGAGTTATTGAGTTATTTGCGGGTCATCATCATTGCACTCCGAACATGTTCATAGGAGCATATTCCATTTATTTGTTAGATTATTTGTTCTTATTGTTTTGTTATTGCTGCTTGTTCTTATTGTTTTATTATTGCTATTTGTTTTTATTGTTTTGTTGTTGCTATTTGTTCTTATTGTTTTCTTCTTGCCATTTGTTCTTATTGTTATGTTGTTCCTATTCGTTCTTATTGTTTTATTGTAGCTATTTGTTCCTATTGTTTTATTGTTGCTATTTGTTCCTATTGTTTTATTGTAGCTATTTGTTCCTATTGTTTTGTTGTTGCTATTTGTTCCTATTGTTTTATTGTTGCTATTTGTTCCTATTGTTTTATTGTAGCTATTTGTTCCTATTGTTTTATTGTAGCTATTTGTTCCTATTGTTTTATTGTTGCTATTTGTTCCTATTGTTTTATTGTTGCTATTTGTTCCTATTGTTTTATTGTAGCTATTTGTTCCTATTGTTTTGTTGTAGCTATTTGTTCCTATTGTTTTATTGTAGCTATTTGTTCCTATTGTTTTATTGTAGCTATTTGTTCCTATTGTTTTGTTGTTGCTATTTGTTCCTATTGTTTTATTGTTGCTATTTGTTCCTATTGTTTTATTGTAGCTATTTGTTCCTATTGTTTTATTGTAGCTATTTGTTCCTATTGTTTTGTTGTTGCTATTTGTTCCTATTGTTTTATTGTTGCTATTTGTTCCTATTGTTTTATTGTAGCTATTTGTTCCTATAGTTTTGTTGTTGCTATTTGTTCCTATTGTTTTATTGTAGCTATTTGTTCCTATTGTTTTGTTGTTGCTATTTGTTCCTATTGTTTTGTTGTTGCTATTTGTTCTTATTGTCATGTTGTTGCTATTTGTTCCTATTGTTTTGTTGTTGCTATTTGTTCCTATTGTTTTGTTGTTGCTATTTGTTCCTATTGTTATGTTGTTGCTATTTGTTCCTATTGTTTTGTTGTTGCTATTTGTTCCTATTGTTTTGTTGTTGCTATTTGTTCCTATTGTTTTGTTGTTGCTATTTGTTCTTATTGTCATGTTGTTGCTATTTGTTCCTATTGTTTTGTTGTTGCTATTTGTTCCTATTGTTTTGTTGTTGCTATTTGTTCCTATTGTTTTGTTGTTGCTATTTGTTCCTATTGTTTTGTTGTTGCTATTTGTTCCTATTGTTTTGTTGTTGCTATTTGTTCCTATTGTCATGTTGTTGCTATTTGTTCCTATTGTCATGTTGTTGCTATTTGTTCCTATTGTCATGTTGTTGCTATTTGTTCCTATTGTCATGTTGTTGCTATTTGTTCCTATTGTCATGTTGTTGCTATTTGTTCCTATTGTCATGTTGTTGCTATTTGTTCCTATTGTCATGTTGTTGCTATTTGTTCTTATTGTTATGTTGTTGCTATTTGTTCCTATTGTTTTTTTGTTGCTATTTGTTCTTATTGTTATGTTGTTGCTATTTGTTCTTATTGTTATGTTGTTGCTATTTGTTCCTATTGTTATGTTGTTGCTATTTGTTCCTATTGTTTTGTTGTTGCTATTTGTTCCTATTGTTTTGTTGTTGCTATTTGTTCCTATTGTTTTGTTGTTGCTATTTGTTCTTATTGTTTTGTTGTTGCTATTTGTTCCTATTGTTTTTTTTGTTGCTATTTGTTCTTATTGTTATGTTGTTGCTATTTGTTCTTATTGTTATGTTGTTGCTATTTGTTCTTATTGTTATGTTGTTGCTATTTGTTCCTATTGTTCTTGCTATTGAGTTTGTGGTTAATTCGTGATACCAGACTTCCTAGTTCATCGCTTCTAATTGTATACTTCCAACTTGCCACAAACATAAGGCTATCGTATTTCATTGCATCGTTATTTTTCTATTTTCTGTTCTAGAACAGTGGTTCTGAAACTGTTGACATCTACGGCTCACATTTCCTACTGGTCCAGGGGCGCAGTAATCGTATTAACGATCGTTTACGTCTGGAGAGTTCTAATTGTTGAATTTATTTGTGGGTTGGTTACTGCTCTAGCTACAGAAACGAAGATAAGTAATAATAGCGAGCGTCATCATCAACTACCGGGCCTGCTGGCGTAGGTGATCATGTCTCTCCACAACTTTCCATCTCGACAGCTATTTATCATTTTTGTTGTTGACTTTCTGTCAAGCCATTCTCAGAAGCTGTCTGGTATCTTTTCTCTGTGCTTTCCTCTATCTCTTTGTCCCTGAATTTTCCCAGTTGTTACAATGTATTTAAGATATTCTCTTCTCATTACATGGCTAAAATAATTATGACTGTTTCTTTCTAATATTGGAAATTAGCTCTCTTTTTGCTTTGACCTCTTTCAGAACATTTTCATTACTTTTCTTAGCTGTCAATGATATTATCAACATTCTTCTGTAAACCATATTTCTACAGCTTCCAGCGATTTTCTTGTCTGTCGTCTTAAAGTGCATGGTTCGCATCAGTATGTTAAGACTGGCTCTACATAACATTTAAGAACTCTTTTTCTTGTTTCTATTGTCAAAAATGGATTGCATAGTATCTTCCTCATTTTTTTGGAAAGCTGATTTTGTCTGAGTCATTCTGCATCTCACCTCTGTTGTACATCTACCATCTGAGGTTTAAATTGTTCCGAAATATTTAAATTCATTTACCTGTTTTAATATTGTTTCACTTGTCTTTATTGTGCATTGTGGTGATGTCTTTTTTTCATTGTTGTTACCATTACTTCTGTCTTTTTACTATTATAATAGCGATATCAAAGTGATTTAAATTAGCAAAAAACCACACTATACATATATGTTTACAAGTGGCATTTTCAAGGTTCTTCACAAACACTCAATTAATATTTTCATCTGCTCAGACAAGACATATATTCTGTTATAAAACTGGTTTGTTGTTACTACCTGGATGTTCCGTTGAAGTCAAGGACGTGTTCCGTCGAAGCCATAGACGTTGATAAGGCCAGCAGAATGTAACAAACATATATCGGCGAGTGTGCCAGGCTTGATCGTGTATTCACATTGTATGCATTAACTTTAATTTGCTGGACCACCAGACACGATATATAAGATAATAACAGATGATCGGCGAGTGTGCCAGGCTTGATCGTGTATTCACATTGTATGCATTAACTTTAATTTGCTGGACCACCAGACATGATATATAAGATAATAACAGATGATCGGCGAGTGTGCCAGGCTTGATCGTGTATTCACATTGTATGCATTAACTTTAATTTGCTGGACCACCAGAATCCCAACCGACGGCTCCGGGTTCACCCAGCCTTAAATGGGTACCGGATTTTTTCTGGGAAAGTAAAACAGCACGGGCGTAATACCGACCACATTACCCCAAAAATCATGTGCTGAAGGTCTGTAAAATATAGGGTCACTAACACCATATTTCCCTATACGCCACTTGGCGTGACGGGGGGTACTTTACTTTTTTATCAGACACGATATATAAGATAATAACAGATGATCGGCGAGTGTGCCAGGCTTGATCGTGTATTCACATTGTATGCATTAACTTTAATTTGCTGGACCACCAGACATGATATATAAGATAATAACAGATGATCGGCGAGTGTGCCAGGCTTGATCGTGTATTCACATTGTATGCATTAACTTTAATTTGCTGGACCACCAGACACGATATATAAGATAATAACAGATGATCGGCGAGTGTGCCAGGCTAGATCGTGTATTCACATTGTATGCATTAACTTTAATTTGCTGGACCACCAGACACGATATATAAGATAATAACAGATGATCGGCGAGTGTGCCAGGCTTGATCGTGTATTCACATTGTATGCATTAACTTTAATTTGCTGGACCACCAGACATGATATATAAGATAATAACAGATGATCGGCGAGTGTGCCAGGCTTGATCGTGTATTCACATTGTATGCATTAACTTTAATTTGCTGGACCACCAGACATGATATATAAGATAATAACAGATGATCGGCGAGTGTGCCAGGCTTGATCGTGTATTCACATTGTATGCATTAACTTTAATTTGCTGGACCACCAGACACGATATATAAGATAATAACAGATGATAAAACTAACACTTATCTGTAGAAACACGTTTCACCATCACGTGTCATACCGGTTATCGTAGGCGATCATGTCCTTCCGCAATCTTATATCCACAGGGCTTCGTATCAATTCTGTTGTTGACTATTTTCCATGCCATGACACCAAGCTATCTAGTATCTTCTCTTTTTGTCGTCCGCAATCTCTCTTTCCCTGTATTTTGCCAGTTATAATAAAGTATTCCAACTTTCCTCTTCTCATGATGTGAACACAAAATGTTGATTGCTTTTTTCAGATGTTTTTTTAGGAGCTCCCTTTTTGTGTTGGCCTCTTTGAGAATGTCATAATTAGTCTTATTAGCTAGTTAGGGAACCGGCTAAGATTTTTCTGAGAAACCCCATTTCTGTGGCCTCTAATCGTCTTTTCAATTGTTTGTCTACTGTCCATGATTCGCTTCCATAGGTCAAAATTGGCTCTATATAGCACCGATGAACGATCGTTTATGAACTTAACAAAACATGAAGCCTATGTGGATGTTGTCATTTTATGATTTCTAACTACTGAGTATGCACGTCACAATAATTACTGTTCGACGGATTTGTCAAGGTTTGGCTGCACCCTTGGGTATTTGGGCACACTTTGGAAATCCGGATGAAAAACACAGCTCACGGTGTGCACAGAGCACTAAACTCAGTAGCTCCGGCAGCAAGACGGACTTAGAATATGTGGAAACTGCAATACTTTTCAGACTGAGTCTCAATAGTTCCTGCTGCCTATCCGCCGTATTGAAAGGCATTCCAACGATGACGAATATTGCAATCAACACAGAACACACTATTGCGCACACTGTAGATGATTTCAGATCTCATGCACATAATCCGCTTCACCGGTGAAGATCCCAACAGTGGAACTTCAGATCTAAAAACGTATCGACATTAGAAAGATAGAGTTACCCATCTTTCCAGCAAAATAACGTAACAGTGAACGTTGACGTAAACATGACCGCATCATCTTGAAGACCGAAAGTGCGATGAATGATCGTAACACGATCGTATGAAGAAGAAAGGTTCAGCTGCGTTCACTTTCGGTGCCGCCTGGGCTTACGTCTTTGTTGCGCATGCTGTGGCTGCTATGATGTGAACTGCAGCTGCCTATCTTTGTTTGGATCCTTCAATGAGATGAGTTTTAATGCGAATGATTCCACCGGCGTTTGAGCAATTATGGTTTTTAAATCGTTTGCTGTGATACCGGGGACTTCGACTAACCATAACCATAACAGTTTGGGAATCACTGTTTTAGAATTTTGCTTTTTGAGTTCGACATTAATAGAGCATCTTTGGGACATTTTGTAAACACGCATTGGGGAGGGCTTTATTTGCTATATTTTTACCAGTCCCATAACATTATTCTGGAAAGACGATTAGAGGCCACAGAGATGGGATCTCTCAGAGGAATGTTGAGAGTTACCCGATCAGCGAAAAAGACTAAGGAGGAAATTCTCAAAGAGGCCAACAGAAAAAGGGAGCTTCTAAGAAACATCATCATCATCATCATAGAGTGCCGTCTCTGCAACGAAGGTTGGCTGCCGTGGATCGCCATTCCACTCTGTTTCTTGCTTTGATGGTGCAGGTTGTCATAGACTGACGTGTCCATCTTTTGATGTTACTCGTCCATGTTAGTCTTGGTCTGCCTCTGCCTCTTTTACCTTGTATTTTCCCTTCCAATATTACTTCAGAATCATCAGAAAGAAACAATCGACATAATTCGGCCACATCATGAGAAGAGGAAAGTTGGAATACTTGGTTCCAACTGGCAAAATACAAAGAAAGAGAAATCACGGAAGACAAAGAGAAAAGATACTGACAGCTAGATGTCGCGGCACGGCAAAACAGTCAAGAACAGAAATAATACGATATACTGTTGATAAAGAGCCGCGATAGCTCAGTAGTTAGTGAACTGGACTACCACGGACAAGGGGTAGGGTTCGATCCCAACCGACGGGTCCGGGTTCACACAGCCTTAAATGGGTACCGGAATTTTTTTCTGGGAAAGTAAAGCAGCACGGGCGTAATACTGACCACATTACCCCAAAAATCATGTGCTGAGGGTCTGTAAAATATAGGGTCACTAACACCATATTTCCCTATACGCCACTTGGCGTGACGGGGGTACTTTACTTTTTACTTACTGTTGATAAAGAGTTGTGGAAGGACATGATTGCCTACGCCTACCGGCATGGCACAGGATAATGATACCGTTAATCCTTCAAACGTCATGAATATAATATATAAGGCCTTAGACATCTTGACTGGCAGTTGGTAGTGAGTAATTGAGGTTTATCAGTAGTTTCGTAATAAATTAGTGTCTGATGCTAGATCTTGTTTTAGTGAACAGCTTGGGGGACTGGTTGGTCTCGAGGCAAGACGTCGGCCTCAAGACATAGAGGTTGTGGGTTCAATAACAACCACACCTGGTCTCAGCAGCGAGGCCCGGCTTGGAACGTCAATTACTCATCGACGTAAAAAATATGAGTACTATTTGAGTACTACTAAAAAATATGTCTGTACTGCGAGGGACCCCTGTGCACACGGCTGCCAGGGAAAAATGGATTACCACGCAAAATTTAATTCCTAGTTCTAGGGACTTCGTCAGAGGTAAAAAGCTGGCGAACGAAAAAAAAACTAAACATCTTCTCTCGTGACTGAATCTGCGAATATTGGATAGACAGATCCATCCGCAGAATGAATAAAATGCGTTTGTAGTGCCTGGCTTTATCTAATTTCTCCTCCGCTTTTTGTCTTCTAATTTTGACATCACCTCTTCTTCGAATGCGATTTTTTGTTTACAAATTAATGAACTCCGTGTGCTACAATCTGATGCCAGATTTCTCCAGTTCACCGACAGAATTCTCTCACAGATTTATTAAAGCGCTAATCTAATAAAGTATCACTAACAAGCATTAAATAGGATATTAATATTTTGTGTGTGATTTAAAATAGTAAATTAATATCTTTGTGTGATTTATTAACTAATATCTTTGTGTGATTTAAGTTACTAAATTAATATCTTTGTGTGATTTATTAACTAATATCTTTGTGTGATTTAAGTTACTAAACTAATATCTTTGTGTGTGATTTATTAACTAATATCTTTGTGTGATTTAAGTTACTAAATTAATATCTTTGTGTGATTTATTAACTAATATCTTTGTGTGATTTAAGTTACTAAATTAATATCTTTGTGTGATTTATTAACTAATATCTTTGTGTGATTTAAGTTACTAAATTAATATCTTTGTGTGATTTATTAACTAATATCTTTGTGTGATTTATTAACTAATATCTTTGTGTGATTTAAGTTACTAAACTAATATCTTTGTGTGTGATTTAAGTTACTAAACTAATATCTTTGTGTGTGATTTAAGTTACTAAACTAATATCTTTGTGTGTGATTTAAGTTACTAAACTAATATCTTTGTGTGTGATTTAAGTTACTAAACTAATATCTTTGTGTGTGATTTAAGTTACTAAACTAATATCTTTGTGTGTGATTTAAGTTACTAAACTAATATCTTTGTGTGTGATTTAAGTTACTAAACTAATATCTTTGTGTGTGATTTAAGTTACTAAACTAATATCTTTGTGTGTGATTTGAGTAAGTAAAAGTAAAGAGCCCCCGTCACGCCAAGTGGCGTATAAGAAATATGGTGTTAATGACCATAAATTTTACAGGCACATGATTTTTTGGTAATGTGGTCGGTATTACGCCGGTGCCGCTTTACTTTCCCAGAAAAAAATCCGGTACCAATTATAGGCTGGGTGAACCCGGAAGCCATCGTTTGGGATCGAGCCCTACCTCTTGTCCTTTGTAGTCCAGTTGTGTGATTTCAGCTACTAAATTAATATCTTTGTGTGATTTAAGCGACACAATTAATATCTTTTAGTGTTTAAGGCAAGGAAATTAATAATTGTGTTTAATTTAAACAAGAAATTAATATTTGTGTGCAGTGTCACAAACTGGGTGCATCAAGTATTAAAACGGAGGTGCAGGATGCATAATGCAGGATCAAGTTAACGACATCTATAAATAGCATAAGGCTTTATGGGTCGCCAGGAGAAAACCACATTGCGCTTAAAAACGAACAACTGTGACACCCACGCACATGTCGAAACACACACGTTTGGGCAGTAGATTCGATCGGAAGGTTTTGTGTTGACCAGAGTCTGTTTTAACTATTTATTATGTATTTAATATAGTGTGGGCTAACAGGGATAAGATAGGGCTTTAGGCAAAGTTGTGTGCTGTCGCCAGATTTATTTAATATGTACATGAGATTATTTTAAGATCCATAAGGGACATGCCTGGAATAACAATTGGAGGTCATAATATAAATAATCTAACGTATACTGATGATACAGTCTTAATGGCTAAGAGTGAAAATGAGTTATAAGAAATGTTAGACATTATAGTGAAAGAAAGCAAAAATAAAGGACTCAGCCTTAATAACAAAAAAAACAGAAGTAATGGTAGCAACAAATAAAAAAGAACATCACTACAATGCACGATAAAGACAAATGAAACAATATTAAAACAGTTAAATGAATTTAAATATCTGGGAACAAAGTTAACCTCTAGTGGTAGATGTACAACAGAGGTGTGATGCAACAATGAGGAAGATACTATGCAATCCATTTTTGACAATAGAAACAAGAAAAAGAGTTCTTAAAAGTTATGTATAGCCAGTCTTAACATATAGATGTGAATCATGGACAAAAGGACAACTGACAACAAAATCACTGGAGTCTGTAGAAATGTGGTTTTACAGAAGAATGTTGAGAATACCATGGACAGCTAAGAAGAGTAATGAAAACGTTCTGAAAGAGGCCAAAGCAAAAAAAAAGAGCTAATTTCCAATATTAGGAAGAAACAATCATCATTTTTTGGCCATGTAATGAGAAGAGAACAACTGGAATATATTGTGACAACTGGGAAAATTGAGGGACAAGGAGATAGAGGGAAGAAAAGAGAAAATATACGAGATAGCTTAAGAGAATGGCTTAGAAGAAAGTCAACAACGGAAATGATAAATAACTGTCGAGATGGAAAGTTGTGGAGAGACATGATCACCTACGCCAGCAGGCACGGTACCTGATGATGATGATGTTATGTGATTTCATGCTCAAACATAGCAGGAAGCTAACGCCTGGGAGTCGTGACTCAGACGGGCCTGCCACTTTAGAGTGTTCGGAAACTAACAAGTATAAGCGTTTGCTTAACGATCGATAAATTCAGGGTTCACTCAGCCTTAAATGCGCACCTGATTTTTTCTGGGAAAGTAAAGCGGCACGGGGCGTAATACCGACCTCATTACCTCAAAAATCATGTGCTGAAGGTCTGTAAGAATTGTAGTCACTAGCACCACATTCCCTATACGCCACTTGACGTTACGTTACTTAGGAAGAAAGAATCATCACTTTTTTTTCCATGGGCGAAATAAAATAAATAAATAAATAAAATCGTCACTTCCCACGACTTCTGCCGGGGTGAGAGATATATAAAATAAAGTAGCCAATGCAACGAGGGGAAATAAACAAATTATAAAGTAAAATAGTTTCAGTTATATCAGTACGGATCAATTTAATAATATAGCCATTGGTGTCTTGACAGGCAATTGGTAGCAATCATGATAAGTCAGTAGTTTAGTAAAATTTTAGTGCCTTATGGTGGATGTTCTTCAATCAAGGAGAGTCAAACATTTAATAAAAGAGAGCCAGACATTTATTTAAAAAAGAGCCAAACTTAAATTAAAAAAATAATACAAAACGAAAGCAAAATAAAACCATAATAATTAAACCAAACAAAAGAGGGAAGATAAAATAAAATAACGGAACGTATAATAAGAGAGTCGAGTCTAGAACGAATGAGGAAAACTTAATTAAAGAATTGAAGAATTATTGAAATTGTCGAGCATAAAATGACAGATAGTAGCATTTATTTAAAAAGCTAAAAGTATAATTAAATAATTGATAAATTCTCATGAAAGAACTGATTATACAATGATCAAGTCTAGTGAAAGAACAGATTATGCAATTGATAAAGTCTAATGAAAGAACTGATGATACAATTGATAAAGTCTAATTAAAGAACTGATTATACAATTGATAAAGTCTAATGAAAGAACTGATTACTAATTAAAGAACTTATTATACAATTGATAAAGCCTAATTAAAGAACTGATTATACAATTGATAAAGTCTAATGAAAGAACTGATTATACAATTGATAAAGCCTAATGAAAGAACTGATTATACAATTGATAAAGCCTAATTAAAGAACTGATTATACAATTGATAAAGTCTAATGAAAGAACTGATTATACAATTGATTAAGTCTAATGAAAGAACTGATTATACAATTGATAAAGTCTAATGAAAGAACTGATTATACAATTGATAAAGTCTAATGAAGGAACTGATTATACAATTGATAAAGTCTAATGAAAGAACTGATTATTAAATTGATAAAGTCTAATGAAAGAACTGATTATACAATTGATAAAGTCTAATTAAAGAACTGATTATACAATTGATAAAGTCTAATTAAAGAACTGATTATACAATTGGTAAAGTCTAATGAAAGAACTGACTATACAATGATAAAGTCTAATGAGAGAACTGATTATATCATTATAAAATCTAAACAAAGAGCCTAACACATAAAATAACTAATATTTAATGGAAGTATGGAAGTGTTGCTTATGGAATGAAAGAACTTAACATAGCATACATACCATACTTAACACACCATAACAAGATCTAACATGTGATTAAACTGTAGAAAACATGCAAGATCTGAACATATAAACAAAGATCTTAACAAACACAGAAGAAACCAAATATGCAATGAAAAAGCTCATATCACGAGAGCGCTGAACGTACAAGATAATCTCTACTCACACAAGTCCTCCAGTAATCAAAACTCCATTCAGAATAAAACGTATCCGAAGCAAAACAACTCCAAACATCGAACATACAGCGAGGGAATCCATGCCGAGTGTCGTCACACACAAACATACGCACGCTCAAATATCGCACAGAATTTCTTTGGAGATGGGACATCACTCTGAGTGACGCAAGTCCCAATTATAAAATGAGGAGAAACGGTAACTACGAAACACCGAAGCGATATCATTCCTGAATTTGGATCAGACTGGACAAATAGAGTGTAAAAAAATAAACGAACGTATCATTACGTAAGGAAGAAAAAATACTCAGCAATAAATCATTCTAGAAGCGGAAAACGATGTTCCCATTGTTACGTGCTAGATCAAGTACTCTGTTTTTTTATGCCTGATTACGTTAATGTATTAATTGTCACATGAAATAATGCTCTTCTTCATCGTTATGCAACAGGTAAACAAGTGCTTATTTTTTACTTGTTGGTGTACGTGTTTGTACTTGTTACGTGTTTAAATAAAAGAGTGCCTCGTTGTTACGTGTGACAGACATTTATATTTTTTAAAATTGTCGCGTGTTTTTTTTTAATAAGTAATTGTGTTAGAAGAAGTGTTCTTTATGTTATGTGTGAAATAAGGTTTTTTCATTAAAATATATGGCATAAAGTATTCTTCATTTTTGTGTATGAGATAAAGTGTTTTTCATTAAAATATATGGCATAAAGTATTCTTCATTTTTGTGTATGAGATAAAGTGTTTTTCATTAAAATATGTGGCATAAAGTATTCTTCATTTTTGTGTATGAGATAAAGTGTTTTTCATTAAAATATGTGGCATAAAGTATTCTTCATTTTTGTGCATGAGATATAAAGTGTTTTTCATTAAAATATGTGGCATAAAGTATTCTTCATTTTTGTGCATTTGATATAAAGTGTTTTTCATTAAAATAAGTGGCATAAAGTTTTCTTCATTTTTGTGCATGAGATATAAAGTGTTTTTCATTAAAATATGTGGCATAAAGTATTCTTCATTTTTGTGCATGAGATATAAAGTGTTTATCATTAAAATATGTGGCATAAAGTATTCTTCATTTTTGTGTATGAGATAAAGTGTTTTTCATTAAAATATGTGGCATAAAGTATTCTTCATTTTTGTGTATGAGATAAAGTGTTTTTCATTAAAATATGTGGCATAAAGTATTCTTCATTTTTGTGTATGAGATAAAGTGTTTTTCATTAAAATATATGGCATAAAGTATTCTTCATTTTTGTGTATGAGATGAGAAACATGCTTCATTTTTTTACATATAAGGTCAGGATTTGTTTGACTGACGTGTAAGGTCAAGATTTGTTTGACTGACGTGTAAGGTAAGGATTTGTTTGACTGACGTGTGAGGTAAGGATTTGTTTGACTGACGTGTGAGGTAAGGATTTGTTTGACCGACGTGTGAGGTAAGAATTTGTTTGACTGACGTGTGAGGTAAGGATTTGTTTGACCGACGTGTGAGGTAAGGATTTGTCTGACTGACGTGTGAGGTAAGGATTTGCTTGACTGACGTGTGAGGTAAGGATTTGTTTGACTGACGTGTGAGGTAAGGATTTGTTTGACTGACGTGTGAGGTAAGGATTTGTTTGACTGACGTGTGAGGTAAGGATTTGTTTGACTGACGTGTGAGGTAAGGATTTGTTTGACTGACGTGTGAGGTAAGGATTTGTTTGACTGACGTGTGAGGTAAGGATTTGTTTGACTGACGTGTGAGGTAAGGATTTGTTTGACTAACGTGTGAGGTAAGGATTTGTTTGACTGACGTGTGAGGTAAGGATTTGTTTGACTGACGTGTGAGGTAAGGATTTGTTTGACTGACGTGCGAGGTAAGGATTTGTTTGAATGACGTGTGAGGTAGGATTTGTTTGATTAACGTGTGAGATAAGGATTTGTTTGGGCGACCTGTAAGGTTAGGATTTACTTCATTGACATGTGATATAAGGATTCGCTTCAATGACGTGTGATATCTGAACTCATTCAATGACGTGTGATATATGAAATCCCAAATGACGTGTGATATATGAAATCCCTCAATGACGTGTGATATATGAAATCCCCAAATGACGTGTGATATCTGAAATCCCTAAATGACGTGTGATATATGAAATCCCTAAATGGCGTGTGATATCTGAAATCCCTAAATGATGTGTGATATCTCAAATCCCTCAATAAACGTGTGATATCTGAAATCCCTCATTGACGTGTGATATCTGAAATCCCTCAATGACGTGTGGTATCTGAAATCCCTCATTGACGTGTGATATATGAAATCCCTCAATGACGTGTGACATCTCAAATCCCTCAATAAACGTGTGATATCTGAAATCCCTCATTGACGTGTGATATCTGAAATCCCACAATGACGTGTGGTATCTGAAATCCCTCCATGACGTGTGATATGTGAAATCCCTCAATGACGTGTGATATCTGAAATCCCTCCATGACGTATGATATCTGAAATCCCTCAATGACGTGTGATATCTGAAATCCCTCAATGACGTGTGATATCTGAAATCTCTCCATGACGTGTGATATCTGAAATCCCTCCATGACGTGTGATATGTGAAATCCTTCAATGACGTGTGATATGTGAAATCCCTCAATGACGTGTGATATCTGAAATCCCTCAATGACGTGTGATATCTGAAATCCCTCAATGACAAGTGATATCTAAAATCCCTCCATGACGTGTGATATCTGAAATCCCTCAATGACAAGTGATATCTAGAATCCCTCCATGACGTGTGATATCTGAAATCCCTCAATGACGTGTGATATCTAAAATCCCGCCATGACGTGTGATATCTGAAATCCCTCCATGACGTGTGATATCTGAAATCCCTCCATGACGTGTGATATCTGAAATCCCTCCATGACGTGTGATATCTGAAATCCCTCCATGATGTGTGATATCTGAAATCCCTCAATGACAAGTGATATCTAAAATCCCTCCATGACGTGTGATATCTGAAATCCCTCAATGACGTATGATATATAAAATCCCGCCATGACGTGTGATATCTAAAATCCCGCCATGACGTGTGATATCTGAAATCCCTCCATGACGTGTGATATAAGGATTTGCTTCATTGACGAGTGAGATAAACGTACTCCTCACATTTACACATGAAAAATAATGTTAATCTTCCGACTAAAAAAATAGTGCGTTTCAGTTTTGAGCTATTTATCCACAATAAGCACATTAAAAAAAATACTGTTGTCAGCACTACGTCAGTACTGTTATCTTCTCTAAGGAAAATAAGTTTATGAATTATTTTAGGTTTGGTGGACGTAGAAACCGTCGATCTGGATTGAACCCAAACTCTTAAGCCAGTTGGCCTATTCATTAAACATTGCACTACCTGGTTGCACCATGTCATGTATTAATTGTTACTTGTTCAATGTTTCCTGTATTTTAAAATATTTTTTAACAAGGATATAACTAGAAAATTATGACGGCCGGGCGTAACACTGACCATATTGAGCATAAATTAATATGTTCATTCATTCATTGTGTGCCGTCTCCACATCGAAGGTTGGCTACCACGGATAGCCATTTTACTCTGTCTTTTGTCTTGACGGTCCACATTTTTTATGTTTTCAGTCCACTTGAGTCTTGGTCTGCCTCTGCATCGTCTACCTTCTACCTTCTACCTTCTACCTGCTATCTTCTACCTTCTACCTTCTACCTGCTACCGTCTACCTGCTACCTGCTACCTTCTACCTGCTACCTTCTACCTGCTACCTTGTACCTGCTACCTTCTACCTTCTACCTTTCCTTCCAAGATGACTTTTAGAAGAATGTTATTTCTCTTCACATGTCTAACAAATGTCAATTGTCTTTTTTCGAACTGTGTTAAGCAGTTATTTTTTTCCACTCTCAGCTGATTCAGAACTTCCTTGTTTGTCGTCTTTTCCTTCAACCTAATTCTTCCTGTTTCCCCATATATCCACATGTCAAAAGCTTCCATTTTCTGCTCTGTTTTCTGTTCTTATTTCCATTTAAGTCCATGTTTCTGCGTCATACAGACATGTTGAGTAAATATAGTATTTTGATATTCGTAGTTTTAGTACTGATGTACTTACTTTGTTGTCAGTAATTCTGTCATGTTATTTACATTGATTTATGCCATTCGATGCTCAGATGTCGAAGACTAAGATGGCTGGGGCAATTCCAGCGAATGGAAGAAAAACGCATCCCCAAGCAAATACTATATGGTGAACTAAAGCACGGAAAAAGACAAATCGGCAGACTTAAACTACGACATAGAGATATCTGTAAATCATCTCTGAATGACTTCTCCATCTGTGAAAATAACTGGGAACATCAGGCAAGTGATCGCACATCATGGAGAGCATGTATAAGCCTTCGTCTTGTCTTGTCTACGACTTTTGTCTTGTCCTGTCTACGACTTTTGTCTTGTCTGCGCCTGCCCTTCGTGCTCGCCCTTGTTTTCGCCTTGTCTTTTCTTGGCTTTACTTGTCTTGTCTTGGGGTGTTTATCTTGTTCTGGTTTGTCTTGGGGTGTTTATCTTGTTCTGGTTTGTCGTGGGTTCTTTGCCTACTTTTGGATGAGGCATGATCCATACAACCTTAGACTAAGTCTTAAAAGTGATATATTGTTTGTTTGCTGTTAGGACCATCATCACTGTATACAGGATAAACCCATTGGTGCTCCGATATCCCTCCTCGAGAATCTCTAGAAAATCTTCGAAGAATCCGGACCTCTGCGCACGAACTCTGTAGCACAGATGGGATCCCAGGTGGAGGTAGATTCATACCGACAACTTTACACGAGCAACGGCCATGGTCTACTCTTCCCAGTTTTAACTGCACCGAGCTCTTTTAACGTTCGCAAGTGCACACGGGTCCTGCTGTTTATTGCCGTTATTTTCGTTTATTTCGTTAAGTCGAGAGGACTTAACATGAGATCTCATTACTCCGGAGATCAGGGGAGATAACGTCGTACAGAAATCACGGATTAATTTTTCCTATTTTTTGAAAACTCACAACCGTTTCTGGTGGGGGTTTAAACCCGGGTCCTTCCTGTCATGAGGCCAAAGTCGTACCTCTTGACTACCCAGCCCCCAGCTTATGCATCCTCTTCTGATGGTCAGATTTCTCCTGCTGTAGAGCTCTGAACAAAATGTTTCCTTTTATTATTATTAGTTCGTAAATGAAATCAAAAAGGGAAAGTGAAATCTATTTGGGGCTCGAGTAATGCGTTAGCGACAGAAAAGTTCCTGGAGGCCAACTTAATGATATAGTTACTAGACGTATCTTATTATTTCTGAATTATAACCACTACATGAATTTGTTATTATTACATTCTAGTTGAACATAATCATCACCATCATCATCAAATTCCGGGCCTGTTGGCGAAGGTGATCATGTCTCTCCACAACTTTCGATCTCGGCAGCTATTTATCATAAAGATAAAGGTAAAGTACGAGACTTGAACCGGCGTCTTAGCACGCGAGTTTCCACCCATATGTGCTCGGTCGTCTATCCAGAAGAGTTCGGATATTTCTGTATAGTGTCGCCTCAAGCATCGAAACTCAGATGCGAAGAGACATTCCTCACCTTTCCAGGGTAATACCCTAGTACCCATTTCTGCCAACGGCTGGGTCGACCTTGGGGGTATTTTTTTTTCCAACCACGAGTACACACTGCTCCCAGCGGGAATCGAACACGGGTTGTCCGAACGTCGGTAGTCCCGTCGGGTGGATTTCACAACTAGGCTACCGAGGCCCCCAGCTATTTATCATTTCTGTTGTTGACCTTCTGCCAAGCCATTCTCTTAAGCTGTCTGGTATTTTTTTTCTATTTCCTTCCCTCTATCTCTTCGTCCCTCAATTTTTCCAGTTATTACAATATATATTCCAGTTGTTCTCTTCTCATTACATGGCCAAAAAATGATGATTGTTTCTTCCTAATATTGGATATTTGCTCTCTCCTTGCTTTGACCTCTTTCAGAACATTTGTACTACTCTTCTTCGCTGTCCATGGCATTCTCAACATTCTTCTGTAAAACCATAATACGTTGTAGTTTAAAATGAAATAACATCTGTGGATAGAGATGTACTTCCGGGAAGACGTCGACCATGTTCGCAGGGCTAAAGAGGGTGTTGCCACTGAACCTGTTTTTCGGTGTTCTGACATCTTTTGATGTGATTTTTTCGATTTATTCGAGCGAATTGTAATTTGAAGCAACTGTGGGAACTCTCTTCTAGGTACGTGGTCTGAAATTGTCGACCACGAAGCCGACATGGTTCGCACTAGAGTACAAACTTGCTAAAGCCTCAACAGATAATAGGAAGTGGCTGTATGTCGCCCTGTTTCCGGTTGGATCCAAGATGGAGTTTATGTTTTTCTCCCGCTTGGTTAAGACCCGTTGACCTGAGGTTTGGATGGATGGATGGATGCGTTCGCCCGATGACTAAAGTATTCTAGAGTATTCGTAGACTGTAGACTTCCTCTTCGTCATCCGCCCTTAAAAGGACGTTAAGTGGACGTGTTTGCGTTGTGTTGTAGTTTGCTGTGTAACACTGTGATATTTGCACATTTCGGCCCAACACATCCGACTTCAGCACGTCTTTTTTGAGTACCGGGTTGTCTTCCCTCTTCGATCCCTGCTCGCTTGGCCAGACTAGACATGTTAGTCTGTTACTGGAGGTAACAATTTATGACCTGAGGTTTAACAAGCCGTTATCGTAAAAAAGCTTTTGTTAATGAAACGTAGACAGCAGGAATCGGCTCCCTCAATGAGCTAGAGCTGATTTCACAGAAGAGAGACAACTGGCAAGATCTGATAAAAGATCTTTACAAAGATTAAAAACTGCTAGAATACAAATTTAGATAATAGAAAGAGTATCTGGGTCTATACCCTATGGGCCGGCTACGGCTCGAAAGGTCAATAGAAAAATATAAAGGCATCAAGATGCACCAAGATGCGAAGCTGCTGTAAAGCTGATGATAATAGCAATTCTAAAAAAAAAGAAGAAGAAGAAAAAAGTGGCATGGTGACAGCTTTACGTGGTAATGGACAAAACAAAAGCCGACGTTTCGGCCATGTTGGCCTTCAGCTGGAACAACAGTTATTATTGTTTAATGTTCCAGTTGAAGGCTGGCTATGTCGCTAGTTAGGACAACACGGTAATCGACCTTATCAAACAGAATTTGCCAACGCGTTTTGAGCGCCGTTGGCGGGAGTTGTGACAGGAGGTGGAACGGATACGGGGAGGTCTCGACCCCAATGGAACTGATTCCATGATCAGAACAGAACGCATAGATATAGAACATTTTACAACAGAAAGTGTCGACTTTAGTAAGTTTTGAAATGTGTATCTTATTTGTCTTAATTCAGTAAAAAAAAAAACAAAATACATTGAGAAAAGCAGCGAATATTGATTGAATATAAATATTAATAAGACTGCAACTAAGGTACTAATGAGAGTTAATATACAGAATATACACGTTAATGTCAGCATAAATGGAAATAATCCAGGAAAGGTTCAAGAACTCTTGGTCATATCATAACGAGTGATGGAAAATACGAGACAGAAATATTAAGCAGGGACAGACATTAAGTAGAGAAAGACATTAAGCAGGGACAGACATTAGGTAGAGGCAAACATTAAGCAGGGACAGACATTAAGTAGAGAAAGACATTAAGCAGGGACAGACATTAGGTAGAGGCAGAAATTAAGCAGGGACAGACATTAGGTAGATGCAGGCATTAAGCAGACACAGACATTAAGTAGAAAAAGACATTAAGCAGAGGCAGATATTAAGCAGCGACAGACATTACGTAGAGACAGACATTAAGTAGAGGCAGACATTAAGCAGAGGCAGATGTTAAGCAGAGGCTGACAAGCTGGGACACACATGAAACAGAGAGTAAGCAGTGGTAGTAGTAGTAGCAGTAGTAGCATCATTATCATGTGCCGTACCGGTTGGCGTTGGGGATCATGTCCTTCCACAATCTTCTATCCACAGTGTATCGTATGAGTTCTGTTGTTGACTGTTTTCCATGCCATGACACCAAGCTATCCAGTATTTTCTCTCTTTGTCGTCCGCGATCTCTCTTTCCTTTTATTTTGCCAGTTGTAACCAAGTATTCCACTTTCCTCTTCTTATGACTGAACATATGAAACCATTAAAAAAAATATTGTTACAGCATATATCCTATTTTGGAACTTTCCGGAATGAACAAAAGGTTCGAGAATAAAGACAGAATGTTCAGTGCACTTGCTTCTGGTTAGTAATACAATAAAATAGAAATGATAAAACACGTTTGTATCAACAAGAAGGTGTTTATATGAAAGTAGATAAGGTCCGGGTTAAATCTGATATTAAGAAAATACTCAACCTTATTCAATCAGAATTTTGATGGAAAGACCTGTAGAAGCTATAACAGACACGCATCTACGTTTCGTCGATTTCTGTTATTTAGTTTTGGCTGGTTGGTTATTTAACAAATCATCCTCATTGCACATCGAGGGATAAGTTAAGGGATATACTAAAGAGAAGATGCCAGCACTACACTCCATACGTTAAGGGATATACTAAAGAGGAGATGACAGAGCTGAACTCCATACGTTAAGGGATATACTAAAGAGGAGATGACAGGGTTGAACTCCATACGTTAAGGGATATACTAAAGAGGAGATGACAGGGTTGAACTCCATACGTTAAGGGATACACTAAGAAGCAGATGCCAGCACTACACTCCATACGTTAAGGGATATACTAAAGAGGAGATGACAGAGCTGAACTCCATACGTTAAGGGATATACTAAAGAGGAGATGACAGGGTTGAACTCCATACGTTAAGGGATATACTAAAGAGGAGATGACAGGGTTGAACTCCATACGTTAAGGGATACACTAAGAAGCAGATGCCAGGGCTGCACTCCATACGTTAAGGAATATACTAAAGAGGAGATTCCAGCACAGCATTCAATACGTTAATGGGTACACTAAGAAGGAGATGCCAGGACTGCACTCCATACGGTTACACTAAGGGATAGGACTGCACTCCATACGTTAAGGGATACACTAAGAATCAGATGCCAGGGCTGCACTCCATACGTTAAGGGATATACTAAAGAGGAGATGCCAGCACTGCATTTAATACGTTAAGGGATATACTAATCACTGAACTCTATACGTGCTGGAATCTCCTCTTTAGTATTTCCCTAAACGTGTAGCAACTGACAACTCTAGTTCTGTATTGGTGGACCAGTCTTCTATGGCTCACTTTATATAGCTCTTGTCTGACATATTCCCCCTTAAGATGACGTACTCTATTCAAGTTTGTAGATTCATATTCATTGTCCGAATTCCGCGCTGACTCTTTGAGAGTTCCGATGTCACAGATCGGTCCAATGCTCGACCATTCTCCACAAGGTCTAACCCATTGCTTGTCCATTATTCTAATTCAGCGTTCGTCCATTCTCCACGCCTAACCCATTGCTTGCCCATTCTCCACAACGTCTAACCCAGCGCTCGCCCATTCAACACAACGTCTAACCCAGTGCTCGTCCATTCTCCATAACGTCTAACCCAGTGCTCGTCCATTCTCCACAACGTCTAACCCAGCGCTCGTCCATTCAACACAACGTCTAACCCAGCGCTCGCCCATTCAACACAACGTTTAACCCAGCGCTCGCCCATTCAACACAACGTCTAACCCAGCGCTCGCCCATTCAACACAACGTCTAACCCAGTGCTCGTCCATTCTCCACAACGTCTAACCCAGCGCTCGTCCATTCAACACAACGTCTAACCCAGTGCTCGTCCATTCTCCACAACGTCTAACCCAGCGCTCGTCCATACTCCACAACGACTAACCCAGCGCTCGTCCATTCTCCACAACGTCTAACCCAGCGCTCGTCCATTCTCCACAACGTCTAGCCCAGCGCTCGTCCATACTCCACGACGACTAACCCAGCGCTCGTCCACTCTCCACAACGTATAACCTATTGCTCGTCCATACTCCACAACGTCTAACCCAGCGCTCGTCCATACTCCACGACGACTAACCCAGCGCTCGTCCATACTCCACGACGACTAACCCAGCGCTCGTCCATACTCCACGACGACTAACCCAGCGCTCGTCCATACTCCACAACGTCTAACCCAGCGCTCGTCCATACTCCACGACGACTAACCCAGCGCTCGTCCATACTCCACGACGTATAACCTATTGCTCGTCCATACTCCACAACGTCTAACCTATTGCTCGTTCGTACTCCACAACGTCTAACCTAGCTGAAGTAAAAAGCCCCGGATGGTAGTTTCGAAACCTGAGACCAAAACACGATGATTGGTCACATTAAAACATTAATACATATCATACATTTATGCTTCTGAACGTTTAGGTTTACTTTTAACCTGATAATTTATCACTTTACGCTAAGTAAAATAGTTCACCCAGTAATTGATTGAAAGTATAATGTCAGCTTAATATCGTAGTTATTTGTATTGAAAGTTATGAGACGACAATTTTGTTATGTTAATTAAAAGCTCTGACGATTTTATTCTATTTTTTTTTGGTATAAAGATGTAGCGAAGTGATGTAAGAAAGATTCTTGAAACGTCAGGCCTACTTTCTACATATGTACGTCAATGTCACGATAATGAAAAAAGAAAACAATTTCATTGGTCGAACCACTGTTGTCATGATAACCAAGTAACATGTTCCTAAAAAATCCTACCCAGCATTTAAAATGATAGATGTCGCTGTACGGTTGTAGTTTTATATTAGGTTTGATCTCTGTAGACACTGAAGCCTATCTGTAAGAAACGGCTCGAATTGCTTCAGTTATTTCAAATTCTGGAAACGGTGAGGGGTAATGTCTGCACACGGACATCTAACTCATTGAACTGGGATGTAATTATGTTTTGTCCACTGATAAAATATTAGAGAAATCGCGCTTCCTAAGCAATCTCTTCTCTTTCCGCACATGAAAATAAAGCATTCAACAAAGCAAAACACACATAATTAATACAGACGTTAAAACACATAAATAATACTCGCTTCCATAAATAATACAAATGTTAAAACATATAAGTAATAGAGATGTTGAAACACATAAATACCATTGCAAAATATCTAAGAGTAATTAAGAAAATGCATTTGGAAAAAAATTATCAACAAAGTATATAACCAAATGACAATCATCATCATCATCAAGTACCGGGCCTGCTGGCTTAGGTGATCATGTCTCTCCATAACTTTCGATCACGACAGTTATTTATCATTTTTGTTGTTGACCTTCTGGCAACTCATTCTCTTAAGCTGTCTGGTATCTTTACTCTTTGCTTGATTTTTCCTTCCTAATATTGGAAATTAGCTCTCTCTTTGCTTTGGCCGCTTTCAGAACGTTTTCACTACTCTTATTAGCTGTCCATGGTATTCTCAACATTCTTCTGTAAAACGACATTTCAGACTCCAGTGATTTTCTTGTCTGTTGTCCTATTGTCCATGATTCACATCCATATGTTAAGACTGGCTCTACATAACATTTAAGAACTCTTTTTCTTGTTTCTATTGTCAAAAATGATTTGCATAGTATCTTCCTCATTTTTTGGAAAGCTGCTTTTGCCTGAGCTATTCTGCATCTCACCTCTGTTGTACATCTTACGTCTGAGGTTAACAAAGTTCACACATATTTACATTCATTTACCTGTTTTAATGTTGTTCCACTTGTCCTTATTTTTCACTGAGGTGATGACTTTTTCTTTGTTGTTACCATTACTTCTGTCTTTCTGCTATTAAGGCTGAGTCCTTTATTTTTGCTTTCTTTCACTATAATGTCCAACATTTCTTGTAACTCATTTTCACTCTTAGCGATTAAGACTGTATCATCAGCATATCTTAGATTATTTATATTATGACCCATGATGGAAGGCAACAGAAAACCACTATCGTAATTTCTTTGTACAATCATGAATCGCCACAAATGACAATACTAGAATATAAAAAGAGGCGTACAACATGACAAGGGACATCTGGCAAGTGATCGCACATCAGGGAGAGCATGTATAAGGAATGGTATAACATCATTTGAGACTGTGCTAATGCAAAACTTATAAGAGAAAAGGCTCATGAAAAAGGATGGAAAACCCTGTGGATCAGTCGGCCTGACTTGTTCATTCTGTGACCGTGTGTGTTTGTCAAACACTGGTAGAATTAGCCACGATAGAAGCTGTTCGACAAAAACAAAACCTCAACAAAATACACAATGGCCTCCACTAGACCGTCTGACAAGACGAAAAGGGCTATAGTACAACATGGAAGTGTCATATCGTGTGACTTCTCGTTGACAGTGGAAATATTGTTAGAAACAGAAGATATGTCTGGTATAATAGTAAGGGGACTTAACTGTAACAACTTGTGATATACAGATAATAAGCAAATGAAAACTCCAATCATTAACTTCATCATCATCATCATCATCATCATCATCATCATCATCATCATCATCATCATCATCATCATCATCATCATCAAAGTACCATGCCTGCTGGCGTAGGTGATCGTGTCTCTCTACAACTTTCGATCTCGACAGTTATTTATCTTTTCTGTTCTTGACCTACTGCCAAGCCATTCTCTTAAGCTGTCTGGTATCTTTTCTATTTGCTTCCATCTATCTCTTCGTCCCTCAATTTTCCCAGTTGTCATATTTATTTTAGCTGTTTCCTTTTCATTGCGTGGCCAAAAATGATGGTTATTGTTATTGTTATAGAAGAACCCGGTATCACTGCAAACGAATTAAAATCCATAATTGCTCAACCGCCCGTGCCAGTGGAATCATCCAAATTACTAACTCATCTCCCACACAAAGAAAGGTAGCTTTAGACCCCATCATAGCAGTCTCAGGACACGCCAAAAGACATAAGGCGAAACCGCACAGAAAGTGAACACAGCCAACGGTTCCCTGTCATACGATATCATCGTAAACAATTAGAATATCAAAACACGATCTAAACGGATGAGACACACAGCTCACGCTGTGCACAGAGCACTTAACTCAGTAGCTCCTGCAACAAGCCGAACTTGGAATATGAGGAAACTGCAATAAAGAACACTTTTCAGACATAGCCTACAACGGTTCCTGCCGCCTATCCACCATATTGACCGGAAGTTCAAGTCCTCCTGAAAATTATGATCGTCATATTTTTTTTAATGTAAAGCGATTGATGATGTTAGGACATTGTTTTTGACTCCAAATCCGAACACATGAAACACAGTTAACAGCTCGGATTATCCCCATCGAACATCAAACAGCACACCGTAAGATCTTCCTGCAATGTGAATTTGTGAAATGATAATTGTTTCCTTCTAATATTGAAAATTAGCTCTCTTCTTGCTTTGACCTCTTTCGGAACGTTTTCATTACTGTTCTTAGCTGTCTTAGCAATCATGAACAGTTATACAGTTATTGAAGAAAATGAGAAATAATGATGTCAGATTAACTGAAAATAAAACAAAAGTGATTGTGATCTCAAATGACAAGATTTCTCCAAAGTTCAATATATATGTAAATGTGGTGTAAGGCTCAGACACATCGACGGTTTGAAATATCTTGGAACGACCTTATCATCAGATGGAAGATGTCCTATTGAGGTAATGTGTAGATTCGTGAGGCGAATAATAATGTTAATAAAAAGCGAAATATGCCATGCAACAAGTCGTTATCGTTAAGCGATCTTTACCCCTATTGCTACATTAATGGGATCTGTCTGGAAAGGGACCGGGTGGTTAAGATATGACAGGAGATTAAAAGCCCGCTTGTCCTAAGCTGTCGCCGCTAGGTGTTTGAGTCAAAGTTTTTTTTACATTCCGATAGAAGAAACTGTTGACACTGCCATACCCACGTTCGTTTTAAGCACGGCGAGTCATTTTCATTGAAGGTTAGAAAAAAGAGTTTTATAGTGCAACATTCTCCCAATACTGCTTTATAGTTGCGAATCATGGAAAGTAAAAAAGGGGAGGGGGATACAATGCAGGATATAATCAATTGAGATTTTTTGTTGTTGATAAAACGCCTACGGTACCGTAAACAGGCACAAAATCCACTGAATTTACTAAAACAGGCAGATAGAGAGGCTGACTAAAATAAATTAGGAAAATAACAGTCAAAATTTATGGGTCATGTGTGGAGAAGAGGCACGTTGGAAATGTTAGTCACAACAGGAAAAAAATAGAGGGCTAGAGAGACAGAGGTAAACAGAAAATATGCTCGATGGTTTGACGGTTTTGTACGGGAAAAAATAAACAGTTGAATTGTTGTACAGTGCACAAGATCGAGATTATGGAGGAGCGTGATATCCAACGCCAGTCGGCATGGACCCTGGATGAAATGAATGTACCCAATACTGCTTTAGAATGGTGAAACATGGACATTAAGCTGGAAAACAGAAAAAAAAAACAATTCAAAACTTGAAATGTAAACTTTTAGCAAAATGGGAAGAAATGAATGGATGAAAACAAATTCAGAAATGTAGAAAACAGTTGAAAATGAAGAAAGAATTCTTTAGTAGAATTCCAAGAGAAATGAATTCTTCTCTGAGAAAGAAAGATTCATTGGCTGGCTTCAAGTCATCCTGAAGGGAATGTACAAGTTCACGGAGGTAGATGCAGACACAAAGTTGACTGACAAGTTCAACAGTTGGAGACCTGCCAGAGTTTACCTTCAAGTGAAGAGAGAATGAGAAAGAAAGGGAATATACAAGTTCACGGAGGTAGATGCAGACACAAAGTTGACTGACAAATTCAACAGTTGGAAACCTGCCAGAATTTACCATCAAGTGAAAAGAGAATGAGAAAGAAAGGGAATGAAAACAAAATGAAACACCTTTCCATGTTAATAATTTTTTCATAAGAAGACGGCACACGATGATAATACGTAAAATATGATTAATAACAAAAAAAAGATTTAATTAAACTCGAAATTTTTTTCGATGTTGTCACAAACAGAAAACCAATAATCGAACAATCGATCCTTCCCAGCAGCACGCGTTGTAGTCGATTGATGACAACATTCAATTATGAGAGACTCCCTCCACGCCTTTATATAACGTCAGTGTGACCATATTTTTCGACAATCTGCTGCACATCCCTATCGGCGTCTTTCGAGTTCACCCCGACTTAAATGAGTACCCGGTTTTTTTTTTGGGGGGGGGGAGGAGGGTGTGGGGAGTAAAGCGGCACGGGCGTAATACCGACCACATTACCCCAAAAATCATGTGCCGAAGGTCTGTAAAAATATGGTCACTAACACCTTATTTCCTACACGCCACTTGGCCTGACTGGGCGCTCAAACTCCCATATACTTTACAGAACGTAGCTATTACCCCACCATGTTTTGGCTGTTTAATTGTCTAAGCATTTTACGTCAGTGGTTTGCCATTGCCTTCTGACGGTAGGCGTGGCCTGAAGACGGTAATGCAACAAGTCGTGATCTCTTTAAAAAAAAAAAAAAAAAAACGTTTTCAGCGGGATTCGATCAACGGACCTCGAGGTTGAGAAATCTTTACTTCACGGAAAATCTCTTGAAAAAAGTAAAGTACCCCCGTCACGCCAATTGAAAACAAATTCAGAAATGTAGAAAAAAGTTGAAAATGAAGAAAGAATTCTTTAGTAGAATTCCAAGAGAAATGAATTCTTCTCTGAGAAAGAAAGATTCATTGGCTGGGTTCACGTCATCCTGAAGGGATATGGTGTTAGTGACAATAAAGTTTACAGACCTTCGGCACATGATTTTTGGGGTAATGTGGTCGGTATTACGCCCGTGCCGTTTTACTTTCCCAGAAAAAAATCCGGTACCCATTAAAAGCTGGGTGAACCCGGAAGCCATCGGTTGGGATTGAACCCTACCTCTTGTCCTTTATAGTAACCACTGAGCTATCGCGGCTCCCAAAATCTCCTGTACTCCTATTTAAGGGTTGGGTGGACCTCAAAGACTTGTCAGGTTAAAATAAAATTTAGGAGCACACCCCAGACCTTTCTGGTTAATTACGATATCCCTAACCACTAAGCTGCCGAGATTTTACTTTTACTTGTAAATCTTGCGAGTTAGTTAAAAACCGCTTCTTGATCGACTTCCGGTGAAAATGACGGATAGGCGGCATGAACTATTGAGGTCTGAAAAGTGTTCCTTGTCGCAGTTTCCTCATATTCCATGTCCGGCGTGTGTGGCCGGAGCCACTGAGTTTAGTGCTCTGTGCACACCGTGAGCTGTGTCTTTCATCCGGATCGTGTTTCAATATTACGATTGCTTGCGATGAATGGTTATATCGTATGACGAAGAACTGAGGAAGCTGCGTTCACTTTCGGTGCCTTATACCCTTATGTCTTTTGCCGTGTGCTGTAGCTGCTATGATGGGGACTGCAGCTGCCTTTATTTCTTTGGATCCTTCAATGAGATGAATTTTAATTCGGATGATTCCACTGATACGGGCTGTTGAGCAATTATTACTAGTAGGCTCCGTCAGTCAAAGTTGACCATGGATTCTACAGCGCTCCACGAAATGTTTTTGTTTGCTTGTCTTTCGCCGTGTATTCTCTTTTTCTATGAATCTGTCTACTTCTTGTTTGAGTTGGAGTTTTAGAGTGTTTCCAAGGATTGCGGTCTACAGCTATTTCTTCCCAGGCTGCAGGGTTTATGTTCATCAGAGTCTTCATGTCACGTTTACACACGTCAAGAAATTGATGTTTTAGGCGCTCCCTTGTTCTTTTGTCATCTGCTAGTTGTCCATATATATATTTTTGGTATGCGGCCATCTTTTATACATGACCTAGTCAGCATAACTTTCCTTATCCTACATGACTAAGATACATGTTGCGAAAATTTAGGAACTTAATTAAAAAGTAACTTTTGTGATTAAAGCAAGCAGATGTGCTATAAAAAGATGTTTAATTAACGAATCTAAAACGAGAATTGAAATATAAAGAGTAGGTGAACCAATACTAGAGCACATAAAGAAACAACAAATAAACTGGTTTACCAATCTATAAAGAATGTCGTGTGATTTCTTATCATACAAAGAATATATTACAAGAGGAGAAGGGAGAAGATCAAGAGATAGCCCAGAGTCAGAGGGACAGACAGTATCAAAGAAAGACTACAACAGCATCGATGAGTCAGAGGGACAGACAGTATCAAAGAAACTCTACAACAGCATCGATGAGTCAGAGGGACAGACAGTATCAAAGAAACTCTACAACAGCATCGATGAGTCAGAGGGACAGACAGTATCAAAGAAACTCTACAACAGCATCGATGAGTCAGAGGGACAGACAGTATCAAATAAACTCTACAACAGCATCGATGAGTCAGAGGGACAGACAGTATCAAAGAAACTCTACAACAGCATCGATGAGTCAGAGGGACAGACAGTATCAAAGAAACTCTACAACAGCATCGATGAGTCAGAGGGACAGACAGTATCAAAGAAACTCTACAACAGCATCGATGAGTCAGAGGGACAGACAGTATCAAAGAAACTCTACAACAGCATCGATGAGTCAGAGGGACAGACAGTATCAAAGAAACTCTACAACAGCATCGATGAGTCAGAGGGACAGACAGTATCAAAGAAACTCTACAACAGCATCGATGAGTCAGAGGGACAGACAGTATCAAAGAAAGACTACAACAGCATCGATGAGTCAGAGGGACAGACAGTATCAAAGAAAGACTACAACAGCATCGATGAGTCAGAGGGACAGACAGTATCAAAGAAACTCTACAACAGCATCGATGAGTCAGAGGGACAGACAGTATCAAAGAAACTCTACAACAGCATCGATGAGTCAGAGGGACAGACAGTATCAAAGAAACTCTACAACAGCATCGATGAGTCAGAGGGACAGACAGTATCAAAGAAACTCTACAACAGCATCGATGAGTCAGAGGGACAGACAGTATCAAAGAAACTCTACAACAGCATCGATGAGTCAGAGGGACAGACAGTATCAAAGAAACTCTACAACAGCATCGATGAGTCAGAGGGACAGACAGTATCAAAGAAACTCTACAACAGCATCGATGAGTCAGAGGGACAGACAGTATCAAAGAAACTCTACAACAGCATCGATGAGTCAGAGGGACAGACAGTATCAAAGAAACTCTACAACAGCATCGATGAGTCAGAGGGACAGACAGTATCAAATAAACTCTACAACAGCATCGATGAGTCAGAGGGACAGACAGTATCAAAGAAACTCTACAACAGCATCGATGAGTCAGAGGGACAGACAGTATCAAATAAACTCTACAACAGCATCGATGAGTCAGAGGGACAGACAGTATCAAATAAACTCTACAACAACATCGATGAGTCAGAGGGACAGACAGTATCAAATAAACTCTACAACAGCATCGATGAGTCAGAGGGACAGACAGTATCAAATAAACTCTACAACAGCATCGATGAGTCAGAGGGACAGACAGTATCAAATAAACTCTACAACAGCATCGATGAGTCAGAGGGACAGACAGTATCAAAGAAACTCTACAACAGCATCGATGAGTCAGAGGGACAGACAGTATCGAATAAACTCTACAACAGCATCGATGAGTCAGAGGGACAGACAGTATCGAATAAACTCTACAACAGCATCGATTACCAATCAGTGAAGCCGCCAAAAGGGCGAGAACCAGAACCGTGTATCTCTCTCGACATCCGTATGGGTACAGGATGAAATGACGAGCGGGAAGTAATTAAAGTGTCTGGAGTAGATTGACATGAGCCAGCTTTGATGGTCTATTCCATAGCCTTTCATATCTGACACCTTCAACAGTCTAACTCAATAGATGACGTCACTCTTAAGTTAGGTTTCATGCATTGAGGCCTGAGTAGTAACGATTCCGTATAATTGTTTGGTTTCATGCATTGAGGCCTGAGTAGTAACGATTCCGTATAATTGTTTGGTTTCATGCATTGAGACCTGAGTAGTAACGATTCCGTATAATTGTTTGGTTTCATGCATTGAGACCTGAGTAGTAACGATTCCGTATAATTGTTAGGTTTCATGCATTGAGACCTGAGTAGTAACGTTTCCGTATAATTGTTAGGTTTCATGCATTGAGACCTGAGTAGTAACGATTCCGTATAATTGTTTGGTTTCATGCATTGAGGCCTGAGTAGTAACGATTCCGTATAATTGTTTGGTTTCATGCATTGAGACCTGAGTAGTAACGATTCCGTATAATTGTTAGGTTTCATGCATTGAGACCTGAGTAGTAACGTTTCCGTATAATTGTTAGGTTTCATGCATTGAGACCTGAGTAGTAACGATTCCGTATAATTGTTTGGTTTCATGCATTGAGGCCTGAGTAGTAACGATTCCGTATAATTGTTTGGTTTCATGCATTGAGACCTGAGTAGTAACGATTCCGTATAATTGTTTGGTTTCATGCATTGAGACCTGAGTAGTAACGTTTCCGTATAATTGTTTGGTTTCATGCATTGAGACCTGAGTAGTAACGTTTCCGTATAATTGTTAGGTTTCATGCATTGAGACCTGAGTAGTAACGATTCCGTATAATTTATGGATCTCAGGCCGTGGTACGGAGTTCGTGCATGTGGGTCAGAGAGGTCCACAGTACTTCAAAGAGAAGTCGGAGGACCGTCATTGTGTCCGGGGGTCGGTGATGATGTTTCAGACATAACATAATAAAGATATGATAACATAAAAAAAAAATATAACAATCTGTGACTTAACATGGCATGGCAAAACATACCATGACATAAAATACCATAATATGACATAAAATAACATGATACGATATGACATGACATAACACGATACAAAACAACATGACATAACATATGAAAACATAATATGTTGTAAGAAAATAGAACATAACATCGTCATCATCAAGTACCGGGCCTACTGGCGTAGGTGATCATGTCTTTCCACAACTTTCGATCTCTATTTATCATTTCTGTTGTTGACCTTCTGCCAAGCCATTCTCTTAAGCTGTCTGTTATTTTTTCTCTTTGCTTCCCTAAGTCTGTTATTTTTTCTCTTTGCTTCCCTCTATCTCTTCGTCCCTCAATTTTTCCAGTTGTTACAATATATTCCAGTTGTTCTCTTCTCATTACATGGCCAAAAATGAAGATTGTTTCTTCCTAATATTGGAAATTAGCTCTCTTTTTGCTTTGACCTCTCTCAGAACATCTTCATTATTCTTCTTAGCTGTCCATGGTACTCTCAACATTCTTCTGTAAAACCACATTTCTACAGACTCCAGTGATTTTCTTGTCTGTTGTCCTATTTGTCCATGATTCGCATCCATTTGTTAAGACTGGCTCTACATAACATTTAAGAACTCTTTTTCTTGTTTCTATTGTTAAAAATGGATTGCATAGTATCTTCTTCATTTTTTGGAAAGCTGCTTTTGCCTGAGCCGTTCTGCATCTCACCTCTTTTGTACATCTTCCGTCTGAGGTCAACAAAGTTCCCAAATATTTAAATTCATTTACCTGTTTTAATATTGTTCCACTTGTCTTTATTTTGCACTGAGGTGATGTCTCAACAACATAACATGACACACGAAAGTATAACATGACATGACATAACAAAACATGACTAGACTAATCAGATTATATAAAAACAGGAATAATAGCGGCGGTGAAAGAACTGGCACAGAACCAACGTTGTACAGGTCTAACGAGGACAGGATACTGGGTGCATTCACTCGAACTACGCTCTTCAAGGTTCACAAAGTTGTAAAGTATCGGAGAATTTCCCCGGGAAAGAACGTAGCGACCTGGCGTGGTGCTGGTTATAACTGCTCAATATTATGCCGATGGTGAAAAAAAAATGTAGTCGCTAATGAGATATTTCTCTCGATTTGAGCTTTTTTTTCTTGCTTTTTCTTAAAATAGAAGGAAACACTACATTCCAAGAAGAAAATACTACATTCTAGAAGAAGACACTACATTGGACAAGAATGTATTACATCCCCGAAGAAAATATTACATTTCAGAAGAAAATACTGTATTCTACTAGAAAATGCTACAGTCTAAAAGAAAATGCTACATTCTAATAGTAAATGCAAAATTCTAGAAGAAAATATTATTTTCTAGAAGAAACTACTGCATTCCAAAAGAAAACGCTACATTCGAGAAGAAAATACTACATTTCAGAAGACAATACTGCATTCTAGAAAAAAACACGACATTTTACAAGAAAATACTACATTCCAGAAAAAAATCTACATTCTTGAATAAACAAACTACAATCTACAAGAAAACGCGACATACTACAAGAAAATGCTACATTTCAGAAGAAAATACTACATTCTAGAAAAAAGCACTACATTTTACAAGAAAATACTACATTCCAGAAAAAATAAGCTACATTCTTGAAGAAACATACTACCTTCTACAAGAAAACACGACATACTACAAGAAAATGCTACATTTCAGAAGAAAACACTACGTTCTAGAAGTAAATAATACACTCTACCAGAAAAAACTCCATTGTAATTTAGAGTAAGGGTTTCCTCCATGCCTTCAGGCGGTTGGGGAATAGGGTGTGGTGTCCATTTCTCTTTCCGACTTAGAAGGATCTTTGGGTCGAACCAACCACTTGGAATGGGTACAAGGGATGGGTGGTTTAAAGGTAAGACGTCGGCCCTTAGAAAAAAAGGCACAGGATTAGATTCCGACTACAGATGGTAGAAAATAAAAAAATATATATATATAAATAAATAGATACAATCGAAACCATGGCTGTAGCTTTATCTATTGTCTGGGTAGTGAGATCCGATGTCTCGACTTCTCGGAAAACGGAGGAATAGCAGGAGGTTCTGTGTACACTCTGCGCACGCGAAAGTTCCCTTGCCAGTTAGAAATCGAAAAGTGAAGAACAAAAAGTGACTGCTACCCGGACAAAATTAGTAGGAAAAAAATGTATCTAAAATGTTAAAACTCTCAACAACAAAAATATGAGAGTACCTCTAAAGTTGAAGAATATCTGCCTGTATGGCGGGGGACACATTAGTCGAAGAATATCTGCCTGTATGGCGGGGGGACACATGAGTCGGAGAATATCTGCCTGTATAGTGGGGGATACATGAGTCGAAGAATATCTGCCTGTATGGCGGGGGGACACATGAGTCGGAGAATATCTGCCTGTATGGCGGGGACACATTAGTCGGAGAATATCTGCCTGTATGGCGGGGGGATACATGAGTCGGAGAATATCTGCCTGTATGGCGGGGGACACATAAGTCGGAGAATATCTGCCTGTATGGCGGGGGACACATGAGTCGGAGAATATCTGCCTGTATGGCGGGGGGGACACATGAGTCGGAGAATATCTGCCTGTATAGTGGGGGATACATGAGTCGAAGAATATCTGCATGTATGGCGGGGGGACACATGAGTCGGAGAATATCTGCCTGTATGGCGGGGGACACATGAGTCGGAGAATATCTGCCTGTATGGCGGGGGGACACATGAGTCGGAGAATATCTGCCTGTATGGCGGGGGACACTAATGAAAACGGCTGTCAGTGTGAAAAAATAGGAAAACGTGATATTCACGCAAAAGTCATTTCCTCGGGACTTCGATAGCGATATAAAGCTGTCGACCACAAACAAAGAAATGGGTACCAGAGTTACTCTCAGAAAAGGAAAGGTAGCGAGGAAGGGAGCTGGCCACCCGATCCCATGAGGCTGAGGCTTAGTGCAATGACGTGACTAAACATTCATTACCCAAAACGAACATTCTGTGGGACTACCTTGACCCTTGTTTTATAGTGACCAGCTGCACATTTTATGAATACTATGGTCGGTATCACACCAGTCCGCCCCATTTTTATTCTTAAAATATCTTTTACGCGTTTTCAGAAATTGAGCTCCAATGATGTGTCGGTGATCAACAAATTCGCCTTCTCCGAGAATTTATTTCGCACGTTTCGTCGCACTGTGCGTCACTCTAAATTTGATTAGTGGGAACCATCCCTAAACCATTTTTTTTTGGGTACATGTCTTGTATCATCTTGGTATTGGTGAAATCTAATCTATCTATTGACCTTTCGAGCCGTAACCGGCCCATAGGGCGTAGACCAAGATACACCTTCTCCTATATGAATTTTTTGTTCTAGCAGTTTTCTTTTAAAGATATTTTATCAAATCTCGCCACCTGTCTCTGTTCTGTGCAAACAGTTCTATCTCATTGAGGGAGCCGATTCCTGCTGCTCTTGCCTCTCTCATCAATGTTCTTCTCAGTGTCTCCCTGGGTCTTCCTCTTTTTCTTTTACCTGTTGTTTCCCATATGAGGGCTTGCTTTGCTATTCGATTATTATCTCTTCTCATCACATGTCCAACGTATGACCATCGTCTTTTCTTTATTACTGAAGATATTAGTGGTTGATTGGCGATTTCTCTAATTTCCTCGTTTATTTTGAATTCGTTCTATTCTATACCAAGTATTTTCCTTAGACATTTATTTTCGAATGCGTTCAACTTTGTTTCTATATCTCTTGTTGTTTTCCAGCTTTCACATGCATACGTAAGGGTTGATAGTACATTTGATTTGAATAGCCTAAGTTTTGTGTTTGTGCTGATGAGTGAAATCTAATCCCATGTTCAATTATCTAAAAACTTTTATATAATATGTTATATGTTAGATAAATATAAATATGTAGAATGATTCTTAAAACTATGAACAATTTTTTGTCTGAATCTCTTCCGTTGCATTGATTAAAAAAAAAAAAACACAACACAACGAGCCTTCAGCAAACGATGTGAGAACACCAGACCCAAGGGTCGACCACGAAAAAAATGGATCGAGAGAATATTAGAAGCACTTGGAAACATAACAGCAGCTGAGGCGAACAGAAGAGCAAAAGACCGCAAATTATATCTCTCATCGATGCTGTAAGGCTAATGAGGAAAGAAAGAAGATTGATTAAAAAGCTTCAGTGCTGAAAGAGTTAAATCATGACCATTGTGATTCTGTGGCGAACACACTTGCTAGTCTGCCATTGTGGCTTCAGAGTATGGAATTATTTCATTGACAAAAGCACAGACGCGAACTATGTTCATGTGACGGACGGATCGTAATGTACCGAGAACTGTTATAATAACGCGAGGGCGAAGAGATCAATAGAGGTATTGAGAGTGGAATGAAGGATAGCGGCGTGAGGGAGACCAGAGGAAGGAGATGGCGAGAGAACCAAATTTGGGATAGATAGATGGATGGATGGATAGATGGATGGATGGATGGACGGATGAACGGATGGACGGACGGACGGACGGACGGACGGACGGACGGACGGACGGACGGACGGACGGACGGACGGACGGACGGACAGACAGACAGACAGACAGACAGACAGACAGACAGACAGACAGACAGACAGACAGACAGACAGACAGACAGACAGACAGACAGACAGACAGACAGACAGACAGACAGACAGACAGACAGACAGACAGACAGACAGACAGACAGACAGACAGACAGACAGACAGACAGACAGACAGACAGACAGACAGACAGACAGACAGACAGACAGACAGACAGACAGACAGACAGACAGACAGACAGACAGACAGACAGACAGACAGACAGACAGATAGATAGATAGATAGATAGATAGATAGATAGATAGATAGATAGATAGATAGATAGATAGATAGATAGATAGATAGATAGATAGATAGATAGATAGATAGATAGATAGATAGATAGATAGATAGATAGATAGATAGATAGATAGATAGATAGATAGATAGATAGAGGGCAATGTCAAAGTGAAGAGAAGATAAGTGTAACTAAAGAGAAAGTGAATCAAAAGAGAAACAAAAAGTGAAAGAAAAGGCGAGATAATAATAAAAAGGTTGAAACAATGGGGAAGATAATAATAAAAGAGTGAAATAAAAGGGCGAGATAATAAATCAAAGAGTGTAACAAGTAAAAAAAGAGTGAAGTAACGAGTGAAATAACTAGTAAAATAACGAGTTAAATAAGAATAAGGAGCGTATTAACAGGTAAAATAACGAGCGAAATAACGAGTAAAAACTGAGCGAAATAACGAGTAAAAACTGATCGAAATAACCAGTAAATTAAATTAGCAAAATGGGTGAAATAATAAGCGAAATAACAAGCGGGAATATGAGTAAACTAACAGGTGACATAGCAAACAAGATGACCAGAAAAATAACAAGCGGGAATATGAGTAAACTAACAGGTGACATAGCGAACGAGATAACCAGAAAAATAACAAGCGGGAATATGAGTAAACTAACAGGCGACATAGCGAACGAGATAACCAGAAAAATAACAAGCGGGAATATGAGTAAACTAACAGGCGACATAGCGAACGAGATAACCAGAAAAATAACAGCGAAATCACTAGCAGAGAAACGAACGAAATGAGTGAAATAACAAGCGAAATAATTAGACGAAATAACGAATAAAATAGTGAGTGAAATAACGTGCGAATTAATTAGACGAAATAATGAATAAAATAGTGAGTGAAATAACGTGCGAATTAATTAGACGAAATAATGAATAAAATAGTGAGTGAAATAACAAGCGAAATAATTAGACGAAATAATGAATAAAACAGTGAGTGAAATAACAAGCAAAATAATTAGGAGAAATATATATGGGCCTTTTCCTCTTGTCAGACGGTCTAGTGGAGGCTATTGTGAATTTTGTTGTTGAGGTTTTGTTTTTGTTGAATAGCTTCTCTCATGGCTAATTCTACCAATGTTTGACAAACACACACGGCCACAGAATGAACAAGTCAGGCCCACTGTCCACAGGGTTTTACATCTTTTTTCATGTCTTTTCTCTTCTAAGTTTCGCCTTAGCACAGTCTCAAATGTTGTTATGCCGTTCCTTATACAAGTTCTCCATGATGTGCGATTACTTGCCAGATGTTCCCAGTCATATTCACAGATGGAGAAGTCATTCAGAGATGATTTACAGATATCTCTATATCTTAGTTTAGGTCTGCTGATTTGTCTTTTTCCGTGTATTAGTTCACCATATAATATTTGCCTGGTGATGCGTTTTTCTTCCATTCGCTGGACGTGCCCCAGCCATCTTAGTCTTCGACATCATCATCGACATGATTGTTAGGGTATTAGCACGTTGCAGGACAGTTAAGTTGGTTATTTTATCCTGCCATTTGAGGTGCATTATTCTGCGGAGACATCGCATGTGGAAGACATTTAGTCTTTTTTCGTGATTTGAGTATGTTGTCCAGGTTTCAGTTCCGTATAACTGTGTGCTAAACACACAAGTTTGATATATTATGAGTTTGGTCTTCAGTGTTAGTTTCGTGTTTTCACTTTGCCTGCTCTGCCTGGTCACGGAATATGGAGATAGTGCTTTACCCATTCGTACTATCTCCCTCTCGACTTCGTTTCATTTAGGCGAAATAACGAATGAAATAGTAAGTGAAATAACGTGCGAAATAATTAGGCGAATTAACGAGTAAAATAACGAGCGAAATAAGGAGCAAAATAATGAGCAACATAAGGAATGAAATAAGGAGCGAAATATAAATCATTATAAACAACAAAAAAACAGTAGCCAACTAAAAGTATTCTTGGAAGTAAAAGTATAAAGTAAAAGAGGCTGAGGCAGACGAAGACTAACATTAACGAGTAACGTTAAAAGATGGACAAGTCAGCCTGTGACAATCCGAACAATCAAAGCAAGAAACAAGGGCGGAATGGCGCTCCGTGGTAGCCAACCTTCAATGCGGAGACGGTACCCAATGAATGAATAAATGTCAACAAACTGAGAGAGTAAGAGATAAGCAATTCAAATATAACATTCCATCACACAACAATAACATCTATCTATTGACCTTTCGAGCCGTAGCCGGCCCATAGGGCGTAGACCAAGATACTCCTCTTATCTGAATTTTTGTTCTAGCAGTTTTCAATTCTTTTAAATATATTTTATTAAATCTCGCCATTTGTCTCTGTTCTGTGCAAGCAGCTCTATCTCATTGAGGGAGCCGAATCCTGCTGCTCTTGCCTCTCTCATCAATGTTTTTCTCAGTGTCTCTCTGGGTCTTCCTTTTTTCCTCTTATCTGTTGTTTCCCATATGATGGCTTGCTTTGCTATTCGGTTATCTCTTCCCATCACATGTCCAACATATGACCATCGTCTTTTCTTTATTACTGAAGATATTAGTGGTTGATTGGTGATTTCTCTAATTTCCTCGTTTGTTTTGAATTCGTTCCTCGCTATACCAAGTATTTTCCTTAGACATTTATTTTCGAATGCGTCGAACCATAACATACATTTACTAAATAAGTACCAGATAACCAATTTCACAGAAGAATGGGGAGAGCAAAATGATCATGAGAAATAGATCCGTCGAGAAATTATCTCTGTTCTTTAGCTTCTTAGTATTCTAGGTTTGGGGGGTGGGGGGTGTCGCAACCCTGGGGCATGGTTCTCAAGGTTTGACCTTTTGTTGCATTAACTCTCTCCCTACGTTTCAACGCATCATCCGCCATGCCGATTTCGGTCACGGACGTTTAGCCGCTCAGTGCTACAATCACTCCCACTTTCATCAGTGTAAACTGTTATCAGTAAAAAAAAGTAAAGTACCCCTGTCACGCCAAGTGGCGTATAGGGAAATATGGTGTTAGTGACCCTATATTTTACAGACCTTCAGCACATGATTTTTGGGGTAATGTGGTCAGTATTACGCCCGTGCTACTTTACTTTCCCAGAAAAAAATCCGGTACCCATTTAAGGCTGGGTGAACCCGGAAGCCGTCGGTTGGGATCGAACCCTACCCCTTGTCCGTGGTAGTCCAGTTCACTAAACACTAAGCTATCGCGGCTCCCAAAGAAAGTCTACAACACGTGGTGTTCCCAAGCGGTCACCCATCTAAGTACTAACCACGCCCGACGTTGCTTGACTTCGGTGATCGGACGAGAACCGGTATTTTCAACGTGGTATGGCCGTAGACAAACTGTTATCAAAACCATATTATTGGTATAGGTCTTTCTAGTGTAAAATGTCACCAAACTCTTTTGTATATCATCTTGGTTAATTTCCAATATTAAGAAGAAACAATCATCATTTTTTGGCCATGTAACGAGAAGAGAACAGCTGGAATATATTGTAACAACTGGGAAAATTGAGGGATGAAGAGATATATAAAAGCAAAGAGAAAAAGATACCAGACAGCTTAAGAGAATAGCTTGGCAGAAGGTCTACAACAGAAATGATAAATAACTGTCGAGATCGAAAGTTGTGGAGAGACATGATGACCTACGCCAGCAGGCATGGTACTTGATGATCATCATATATATCATATCTAGTATCATATATACTAGAATAGGCATGTCAGTCCAGGCATTCAATAAGGTTAGAATGGTAATGGTGAAATCTGATTCCTTGTTTAATTATATAAAAATTCATATATCATATGTTAAGTGTTAAGTGTTAGATAAATATAAACATGCAGATTTAGAAGCTTCATCATCATCATCATGTGCCATACCGGTTGGCGTAGGTGATCATGTCCCTCCACAATCTTCTATCTACAGTGCATCGTATCAGTTCTGTTGTTGACTGTGAAGCTTACAACCATTAAAAATGTACTTAAAAGAGTTAAACTTGAAGGCTCACACTATGTTCGATGTTTAATATTTCAACTTATTCTGAGCAACGTTTCTGATGGAACATTTTCATTCAATACTAATAGAGGATATAATATGGACTAGAAATGAATATCAGAAAGACTAAAACTATGATCATAAACAAAGAAAATTCTAAAGACCTACAATTAAATATCACAGTTGAGGGAACACATCTGGAGACAGTCCAGAGTTACAACTACCTAGGACATACTATAACCAATGATTGAAAATGCAAAACTGAAATAAACAAAAGAATAGGTATGGCAAAAAGTAATTTTAATGCCATGAAAAATATACTAACAACAAAACAAATATCAGCAGGGCTGAAACTAAGAATGGCAAAATGTTACATCTTCTCAATATTCCTGTATGGTGCAGAAACATGGACATTAGACAAGAAAACAGAACAGAAAATTGAAGCTTTTGAAATGTGGATTTATAGAAGAATAGGTAGAATTGGATGGAAACAAAAGATAACAAACGATAAAGTTTTAAAACAACTGAAAATAAAAAGAGAACTGCTGAATACAATTAAGACAAGACACATGAAATTTTTGGGGCATGTTAAAAGACACAACAGCCTACTAAAAGTAATATTGGAAGGAAAAATGCAAGGTAAAAGAGGCAGAGGCAGACCAAGACTAACATGGACGAGTAACATCAAAAGATTGACAAGTCAATCTATGTCAGCCTGCACCATCAAAGCAAGAAACAGAGTAGAATGGCGATCCATGGTAGCCAACCTTCGTTGCGGAGAAGGCACACGATGATGATGGTGACCAATAGAGGATTGCGCTATCCCATAATTTTACCATTTACTCACAAAACCAATTACCATAAATTAAATGGGATTATAACAAACAGGCCAAATCTTTTCATGGTTCTTGAGCACTAAAAATTTCGGTTAAAATAAATGCATCTGTATCGGAATGTTCATGTCAAACTGGAACAATCCATGTCATGCAACTTTCATGACGGGCTGCGTGATCGACTGTGGCAAGATTGCATGCATGAATAATAATAAATTACTTAGAATCGCACGCGACTTCCAGGAATTGCCAATTCATAGACGACATTTGAAAGCTGCCAAATTCGGGTCATATCCACACTTTCAAATTGTCTTGAGTAGAATGAAGATAACTATTTTTAGCTGCACTAAGAGAACTTGAAATAAATGGAGAGAACTTGAAATAAATGGAGAGAACTAGAAATAAATAGAGATAACTTGAAATAAATGGAGAGGACTTGAAATAAATGGAGAGAACTTGAAATAAATAGAGAGAACTTAAAAAAATGGAGAGAACTTGAAATAAGTAGAGATAATTTGAAAAAATGGAGAGAACTTGAAACAAATGGTCAGAACTTGAAATAAATGGAGAGAGCTAGAAATAAATAGAGAGAACTAGAAATAAATTGAGAGAACTTGAAATAAATGGGAAGAACTTGAAATAAATAGAGAGAACTAGAAATAAATGGAGAGAACTAGATATAAATAGAGAGAACTAGAAATAATTAGAGAAAACTTGAAATAAAAGGAGAGAATTTTAAATAATAGAGAGAACTAGAAATACATTGAGAGAACTAGAAATAAATAGAGAGAACTTGAAATAAATAGAGAGAACTAGAAATAAATTGGAGAGAACTAGAAATAAATAGAGAGAACTTGATTATAAATGGAGAGAACTAGAAATAATTAGAAAGAACTTGAAATAAAAGGAGAGAATTTTAAATAATAGAGAGAACTAGAAATAAATTGAGAGAACTAGAAATAAATAGAGAGAACTAGAAATAAATGTAGAAAACTTGAAATAAATAGAGAGAACTAGAAATAAATGGAGAGAGCTTGAAATAAATGGAGAGAACTTGAAATAAATGGAGAGAACTTGAAATAAATGGAGAGAACTTGAAATAAATAGAGACAACTTGAAATAAATGGAGAGAACTTGAAATAAATGGAGAGAACTTGAAATAAATGGAGAGAACTTGAAATAAATGGAGAGAAAACTAAAATTATGAGAACAAATGCCAAAAGTACTAAGGGAAGTCCTAGGAAAAAAATGGAGCTCCTAAAAACATCAGAATGAAACAATCAAGATTTTTCAGGAACATCATGAGAAGAGGAAAGTTGGAATACTTGGTTACAACTGACAAAATAAAGGGAAAGAGAGATCGCGGACGACAAAGAGAAAAGATACTAGACAGCTGGGTGTCATGGCATGGAAAACAGTCAACAACAGAACTGATACAATGCACTGTAGATAGAAGATTGTGGAAGGACATGATCGTCCACGCCAACCGGTATGGCACATTATGATGATGACTCAGGGAATTACGTTCAGAGGAGTGGGACAGGAAGAAGTGGGTCACTCTTAATACATGGGAAATTGCATTTGATCAAATAGCGAACTCTCTCTCTCTTTCTCTCTCTCTCTCTCTCTCTCTCTCTCTCTATATATATATATATATATATATATATATATATATATATATATATATATATATATATATACTAGAATAGGCATGTCAGTCTAGGCATTCATTAGGGTTTAAAACATATGGTGTTCAACCACATATGTACAATCTTACATATATCTGGGTAATAATATAGATATAGAGGGAGGAACAGAAAATGATACCAAAATAAGAATATCAAAAGCAAGAGGAGCATCTGTCGCACTGGAAAACATATGGAAGTCGAAAGAAATTAAGTTAAATGCCAAAGTACAAATGTTCAACTCCAATGTTAAGTTAGTCCTATTATATGGCTGTGAAACTTGGTAAATAACAAAATTGACAATCATGAAGATACAACTTTCATTAATGGATGCTTACGTAGGATAAAAGGATAGAAATGGCAGGACAAAATCACTAACATAGAATTATGGAAATGTACCAGTCAAATACCAGTGAATAAAGAGATACAGCGAAGACGATGGCGCTGGATAGGACACACACTGCAGAAGCCAACTGAGAGCATTACACAACAGGACCTTTTTTTGGAA
The DNA here is from genome assembly GCA_032433765.1 of Megaustenia siamemsis. NCBI lineage: Eukaryota > Metazoa > Mollusca > Gastropoda > Stylommatophora > Ariophantidae > Megaustenia > Megaustenia siamemsis. The sequence continues at coordinate 16,193,004 of JAVIAB010000050.1, read as the reverse complement.
TCCCCAGGGGAAAAGATAAAGGAGAAGAATTCTTGGAGAAGACAGATAGAAGCAGAGATGAAGATGATGGGGAAGACATGGAATGATCTTAAAAGAATGGCAAGAAACAGAATGACTTGGAAAGTGTTTGTTGAAGACCTATGCTCCACAGGGATCTGAAACGTAGAAGAAGAAAACTCCATCTTAGCACCAAGGTTTTTGTTGTTGTTTATATAGATCCAGCGACCTTTGAGCTGATGCCCTTCGGCCCAATGCCATTTAGTAGTATCTGCAGGTATTTTTAAGTTCTGCTGTTGTTCCGTACAGTGTTCCATTTGGAGGGTCTTTGAGGAAGTAGTGTTGTTCTGATGTCAGTGAGCTCTGGACATTGAAACAGGTGGTGTTCTACAGTTTCTTGTGGGTGATTACAGAGTAGACATACTGGGGCATGGTTTTGTTGTATTCTATTAATGTGGTTATTCAGCATAACATGTCCTGTTCTCAGTCTGAAGATGGCGGTTTGGTCTCTTCTTGTTAGGTTGTTGATGTTGTCTTGTGGGTGATCACAGAGTGGACATACTGGGGTATGGTTTTGTTGTATTCTATTAATGTGGTTATTCAGCATAACATGTCCTGTTCTCAGTCTGAAGATGGTGGTTTGGTCTCTTCTTGTTAGGTTGTTGATGTTGTCTTGTGGGTGATCACAGAGTGGACATACTGGGGTATGGTTTTGTTGTATTCTATTAATGTGGTTATTCAGCATAACATGTCCTGTTCTCAGTCTGAAGATGGTGGTTTGGTCACTTCTTGTTAGGTTGTTGATGTTGTCTTGTGGGTGATCACAGAGTGGACATACTGGGGTATGGTTTTGTTGTATTCTATTAATGTGGTTATTCAGCATAACATGTCCTGTTCTCAGTCTGAAGATGGTGGTTTGGTCACTTCTTGTTAGGTTGTTGATGTTGTCTTGTGGGCGATCACAGAGTGGACATACTGGGGTATGGTTTTGTTGTATTCTATTAATGTGGTTATTCAGCATAACATGTCCTGTTCTCAGTCTGAAGATGGTGGTTTGGTCTCTTCTTGTTAGGTTGTTGATGTTGTCTTGTGGATTAGGTCTTGCTATATATTTAAAAAGCTCTCTCCCTGTTTTCCCTAAGGCCCATCCATTAAACCACTCCTTTCTACTCTTGGAGTTTATGACTTGTTTGGCTGTGTCTAGTGTGATGGATGTATGTTTCAAGGTTAGAATTTACAAGTCAAATATGCGATCCACATCCCTATATGCAGTAGAAACGTGGAGAATGAAATATAAAATGGGAAGGTCGCGGTCTTTAGAAAATTCTAAATATCAGTTGAGATCAAGACATCACAAAGAAGTCGCCAGAAGATCAGGTATTAAGAACATCAATCAAGAAGTGAAAACAGGACGTTGGGAATGGCTAGGTCACGTTCTATGAATGGCTAGGTCACGTTCTAAGAATGGCTAGGTCACGTTCTAAGAATGGCTAGGTCACATTGTAAGAATGACTAGGTCAAGTTCTAAGAATGGCTAGGTCACGTTCTAAGAATGGCTAGGTCACGTTCTAAGAATGGCTAGGTCACGTTCTAAGAATGGCTAGGTCACATTCTAAGAATGGCTAGGTCACGTTCTAAGAATGGCTAGGTCACGTTCTATGAATGGCTAGGTCACGTTCTAAGAATGGCTAGGTCACGTTCTAAGAATGGCTAGGTCACATTGTAAGAATGACTAGGTCAAGTTCTAAGAATGGCTAGGTCACGTTCTAAGAATGGCTAGGTCACGTTCTAAGAACGACTAGGTCACGTTCCAAAAATAGCTAGGTCACGTTCTAAGAATGGCTAGGTCACGTTCTAAGAATGGCTAGGTCACGTTCCAAAAATGGCTAGGTCACGTTCTAAGAATGGCTAGACCACGTTATAAGAATGGCTAGGTCACATTCTAAGAATGGCTAGGTCACATTCTAAGAATGGCTAGGTCAAGTTCTAAGAATGGCTAGGTCACGTTCTAAGAATGGCTAGGTCACGTTCTAAGAATGGAACGAAAGAAGCCACCGCACCACCGAAAAGTCCAACCTTGACTTTCGTGCACGAACTCCTCTCCACCGCCGGGGGATCATATTTTTCTCTATGAATATGCAGACTATTAATGTCTAAGTCTAAGTTTTTTTTTTGTATGCTACATATTAATTCCCTTCCTCGTGTTGTTCAGTTATTTTCTTTTTATTCTTCTTCCTTTTAACTCTATGTGGAGCAAAGGTCTTCAACAAATACTTTCCAAGCCGTTCTTTTTTCTTAAAACTATCTTAAGATCGTCCCAATGCCTCTCCAGCCTCTTCATATCCGCTTTCTCCTGACTTCTCCAAGTATTTTTAGCCTTCCTCTTTGTCTTCTTCAGAGGGGATTCCAAAAAAAGAACTTGTCGGATAATGCTCTCAGTGGCTTCTGCAGTCTTTTCCCCAGGGTGTTGGTCAGGTACTTTCCCACAGTTCTTAGTGATTTTTATTGTTTTAATTGAAGATGCGTTCAATCTTCGTTTGATCTCCTTCTAAGCCCTTCTGGTGTATGTAAGCAATACACCCGGGAGCCGCGGTAGCTCAGTGGTTAGTGAACTGGACTACAAAGGACAAGAGGTAGGGTTCGATCCCAACCGACGTCACCGGTTCACCCAGCCTTTAATGGTTACCAGATTTTTTTTCTAGGAAAGTACAGCGGCACTGGCGGAATACCAACCACATTACCCCAAAAATCATGTGCTGAAGGTCTGTAAAATTTATGGTCATTAACACCATATTCCCTATACCCCACTTGGCGTGACGTGGGTACTTTAGTTTAGTAGTAGTAAGCAATGCACCAAGATATCCGAAATATACTCTTTTTATTCTACAACCACTGATACATAGATCCGTTTCTACATCTCTTTAATGTATTAACAAAGTTTAGTTTTGCTGCATTGAGAAACATGCATTGTAACTATTTCTGTGAACTTCTTCTTCTTCTTTCCTTCCACATCTGCCTTTCATCGTCAAGGGGCGATATAATTTACGGTCTTTTGCTCTTCTGTTCGCCTCTGCTGCTGTTATGTTTCCTAGTTCTTCTAATATTCCATCGATCCATCTTTTTAGTGGTCGACCCTTGGGTCGGTGTTCTCGCAACGTTTATTGAAGGCTCGTTGTGTTGTGTTTTGATCTTTCTGCTGTGTCACGTGGCCAAACCATTTGATCCGTTGTTGCTTTCTATAGTCTATGGCCGGGGCTATTCCTAGCTTTTTTCTCAGTTCTTCATTTCTGATCTTATCTCTCAGACTGTTTCTTGTCATTCGTCAGACACATTTCATCTCAGTTGAAGTTATTTTTCTTATTGTTCTTGCAAATTGACGATATCAATTTCAAGCAAATTTTAATGGACAATGGCTTTAATCTATATCAGCACAATGTGTTGTAGAGTTTAATATTTGATAACAGAAGAATCTAACTGTTCATAAAATTGTGATTTTCCTCATAGATGTTAGTACGCTAAAACATGACTTGGGGAGCCGCGATAGCTCAGTGGTTAGTTCAATGGACTACAAAGGACAAGAGGTAGGGCTCGATCCTCACCGGCGGCTTCAGGGTTCACCCAGCCTTAAATGGGTACCGGATTTTTTTCTTTCTGGGAAAATAAAGCGGCACGGGCGTAATACCGACCACATTACCCCACAAATTATGTGCCGAAGGTCTGTAAAATTTATAGTCACTAACACCATATTCCCTATACGCTACTTGGCGTGACGGGGGTACTTTATTTTACTTACATTCACAATGTGAGTACCGTTACAAGTTGGAACCACCCCCCTTATATATCGGTTTGAAGACTGAGAGGAGTGTAGCAGTCTTCGGTCATGTTCAGCAATAAATGCTTCAGGTTGTAACTAAAACGCACATTTAAGGTCAAAACAAAGAGCCGTGCAATGGATCAATCCATGGATAAAAATAGAAGCAGGAAGCATAGGCCACGTGACAATTGGAGAATAAAAAAACGCCGTATGGTATATTTTTATCAAATGAATGTTCGCCTTTCCACTCCCGGAAATTAGAATGAACACCGCCTTCTGGTGCATCAAAGGTTCTCGAATTATACATACAGGTCACATTACGTGAGATCGAACAAATTCCCTCTCTCCGGTAACCTCGTTCCATTTTAACTCCCGCAAAATTTTGAGCTGTCCACAACCTTCACCGTCAGGCAGATATTGTCATTAAACCAGCTGATAAGGGAGGCGATGTGCTGGTCTAGAGTAAACACTTACACATACAAGAAGGTGTCAAACAATTATCTGAAACTACGTTCTATAAACTTTGCCCCAGTGATTCCACTGCCGACAACAATGAGAGGGTTCACTCAACCATCAACCAACTTATCGACAGTAAAGTCCTCCCTCCCATCGCGTCCTGTCTCATCATCCCAGACAGTGGTCTAGGCAAACCTTCCTTCTACATGCTTCCTAATATCCACAAACCCAGTAGTCCCGGGCGCCCCATTGTTTCAGCATGTAGTTGTCCCACAGAACATATATCCGACTATCTTGACATCATTTTCCAACCCATAGTGGCATCTCTTCCCACCAATGTCAAGGACACAAACCATACCCCCACTATCTTCTCTTCTCTTTCCCGCGCCCCAGACAGACCACTCGTACCGACTTCTCGTCCTCGGCAACTCTTTATACCTCAATCCCATACGCTGATGGCCTAATGGCCCCTCAGTTCTTTCTTGACCAAACACAACATCCATTTGGGGATACCTCTACTCTCTTCCGCTTCACCAAACTTGTTCTCAGCCTAAATACTTTCGAATTCAATGGTCAATTCTATGACCAGGTCAGTGCTGTAGCTATGGAAACCAAGATGGGTCATAGTTACGCTTGCCTGTTCATGGGTTACCTTGAACATCAAATACTGAACTCTTCCTTCTTCTCCTTAAATACCTACGTTATATCGATGACGGATTAACTCATCAGCACAAACACAAAACTTGGACTATTCAAATCAAATGTACTATCAACCCTTACGTATGCGTGTGAAAGCTGGAAAACAACAAGAGACATAGAAACAAAGTTGAACGCATTTGAAAATAAATGTCTAAGGAAAATACATGGTATAGCGTGGAACGAATTAAAAACAAACGAGGAAATTAGAGAAATCGCCAATCAACCACTAATATCTTCAGTAATAAAGAAAAGATGATGGTCATATATTGGACATGTGATGAGAAGAGATAATAACCGAATAGCAAAGCAAGCCCTCATGTGGGAAACAACAGGTAAGAGAAAAAGAGGAAGACCCAGAGAGACACTGAGAAGAACATTGATGAGAGAGGCAAGAGCAGCAGGAATTGGCTCCCTCAATGAATAGAGCTGCTTGCACAGAACAGAGACAAATGGCGAGATTTAATAAAATATCTTTAAAAGAATTGAAAACTGCTAGAATAAAAATTTAGATAAGAGGAGTATCTTAGTCTACGCCCAATGGGCCGGCTACGGCTCAAAAGGTAAATAGATAGATATAGTCTGAGTGACGGCTTGGGACTAACTGACTTGCCAGAAAATGGCATTTCCAGGTTCATTGACTATGTTGACAACTCTCATAAATACATCAAGACTACGTCACATAGCTCTAGTTGATCCGTCACCTTTCTTGATTTGATTGTCTTCTAGGGTATCTCCAGACTCCACTCTTCCGTCTTCTATAAACCTACAGCCGCCCACTGTTATCTTCTCTACACCTCGTCCAAGGGAGCTAGCAGGGAAGGATACAAGAAAGATCATGACGATGAAAATATGTTTTCAAAAATAATGAAGGTGGCAATGAGAAATAAATAAGCAATTAAGAGTTGCACCAATCTGTTTTAGAAAAGATCTGAACTTGAATTAGTTAAGGTAACTAATTGGTAACCGAGATGTGGGAAGAGCACAGGACTTCGACAAACACAGATCCACGTCACTTCTTTGGATATTGGAAATGGGAGTTAAGATGGGCACAGCCAGAAATGAGACACTTAGTGGCCGTGTAAGAAGACTTATCAACCAACATAAAACTGGAGTTGTCAGGTTTGAGAGATAAGATCAGAAATGAAGAACTGAGAAGAAAGCTAGGAATAGCCCCCGTCATATATAACGAGTCAACAGATCAAATGATTTTGCAATGTGACAAGACTGAAAGATGAAAACACAACAAACGAACCTTCAATAAACGTTGCGAGAACACCAGCCCCAGGGCCGACCGCCAAAAAAATTGATTGACGGAATATTAGAGGCACTAGGAAACATAACAACAGTAGAGGCGAACAGAAGAGCAAAAGACCTAGAATTATATTTCCCCTCGACGCTGAAAGGCAAACGAGGAAGGAAAGAATGAGAAGAAGAACAAGAACAAGAAGAAGAACAACGAAGTTTAGCTAAGGAGAGCTCGTAGAACACCACAGACTAGTTCGGAGAACAGTGAGACCGGCCAGGCAGTTGTAGAAAAAAGTAAGTAAAGTACCCTCGTCACGCCAAGTGACGTATCGGGAATATGGTGTTAGTGACCATACATTTTGTAGACCTTCTGCACATGATTTTTGGGGTAATGTGGTCGGTATTACTTTCCCAGAAAAATATCCGGTACCCATTAAAGACTGGGTGAACCGGAAGCCGTCGGTTGGGATCGAACCCTACCTCTTGTCCTTTGTAGTTAGGCTAAGCAGTGTGAGTTAGTTAAAAGATGTCGGAAACCATCTAGAGAACAACGTAAGATAGAAGGTAGGAACTAAGAACGTCAAAGAAACCAATTAAGTTGAATAAGTATTCCAGCTCAAAAAGGGATCCTATTTGTATGGATTATAACCCACAGACGCAGAATGCGATCGTGTAGCAATACTTATAGCTAACTAGACAGAGATTTGTGTAATTATAATTGTGAGGTTTGTATCAACGCTTTTCTTAATGCATCTGTAAATGATTTATACTTATGGTTAGTCAAAGGCCCCGGTAACACTGCAAACGATTTAAAATCCAAAATTGATCAACCGTCCGTGCCAGTGGAATCATCCGAATTAGAACTAATCTCATTGAAGGATCCAAACAGAGAAAAGCAGCTGCAGTCCCCATCATATCAGCTACACCACACGCCAAAAGACATAAGGCCAAGCGGCACCGAAAGTGAACACAGCTGAATTGTCATTTGTCTTACGATATCATCATTCATCATTAGCAATCGGTATATCGAAACACGATCCGGATGAAAAACACAGCTCATGGTGTGCACAGAGCACTAAACTCAGTAGCTCCAGCAACAAGCCGGGCCTGGAATATGAGAAAACTGCAACAATTATCATTTTTCAGACTGACCCTCAATGGTTTCTGTCGCCTATCAGCCATATTGACCGGAAGTCACCATTATATGTGTTTGGTTAACGAATAAAGACCAAGGAGCTGGCAGTCGGTCATGACTCCTTAAAAGTATAAAACTGTCTAGATTCCATCTTTAACGTTCGTCATTAACTGCACGTTAATCTCCAGACGATTCCAGAAAGTAATTTAAAGCCTGACACTTGATAATTAAAGGAAGGTTGAGAGCCAAGTTGCTGACGTCAATTAGAGAGACGCTCAATAATTTGATTAAAGAACCTGACCACCTGTTGCCAGGATGTTGTTGTAGAGAATTTTGTGAAAACATCAGATTAAGAAGTCTGAAGATTCTAAAGTCTGAAGATTCTAAAGTCTGAAGATTCTAAAGTCTCAAGATTATAAAGTCTCAAGATTATAAAGTCTCAAGATTATAATGTCTCAAGATTATAAAGTCTCAAGATTCTAAAGTCTGAAGATTATAAAGTCTTAAGATTATAAAGTCTCAAGATCATAAGGTATCAAGATTATAAAGTCTCAAGATTATAAAGTGTCAAGTTAAAAGAAGTCTCAAAATTATAGTCTCAAGATTATAAAGTCTCATGTTAAAAGAAGTCGCAAGACTATAAGGTCTCAATATTATAAAGTCTCAAGATTATAAAGTCTCAAGATTATAAAGTCTCAAGATTATAAAGTCTCAAGTTAAAAGAAGTCTCAAGAATTATAAAGTCTCAAGATTATAAAGTCTTCAGATTATAAAGTGTCAAGTTAAGAGAAGTTCAAGTAAGAGAAAGTAGTAGACAAGGTTCCATTTGAGCCGTATTTTGGCGTAAATTAACAAAGCTATATAGCAGGCGCATTTCGCGCCTAATGTACACGAGAGACAAGGGTAGTTAACCATGACCGCTCGTGTCGGGATGTTGACCTCTAGTCCAGGTGACCCGGAAGTGACCTGTTTATGTTTGGTGTGTCCTGACTTTGGAGGCCTTGGTGTACTTGCTCGATAGCGATAGGTTAGTAGATTATACATGACCTCGGGGTGGATCGCGTGTTGGCGGGGGTTCCCTCGGGGATTATCTCGAGTGTTTTCGGACAGCGTGCTATCGGATCGGGGATTAGTTCGATTCGGTGTGACGCTATCGCGCCAGGTAGACGTTAGAAAATATTTATAGCTATGTAGTTGGGTGTCTGCTTAAAGTTGTACCATAAATGAAGCATAAGGGTGAAACAGTTAGAGATTGCTGGGTAGTCTAAACTGGTAGTGTAAATATGTTCCTCGGTGTTAGTGGTTCGCTATCTTTCTCTCTCTCTCACTCTCTCTCTTTCTCTCTTTCTCTCTCTCTCTCTCTTTTTCTCTCTCTCTCTCTCTCTCTCTACTATTCCAGCCTAGATTTCCCTCCATTGAAACACTTACTCATTCTCGCCATTTATCCCTATCATCGCGCCTTCCTTCTCTCTCTCTCTCTCGCTTTCTCCCCTAGCCTCTCTTAGACTTCTAACCTAGCACTCCACCCTCCGCCTCTCCCTTTAGCTCCCCCGCCCTCCCTCATATTTTTAGCGTCCCTCCTATTGTAACACTTGATTATTCTCACCATTAATACATAGAATCTCGCCTTCTTTCTCATAGGCTTCTCTCGCTCTCTCTCTCTCTCTTTCTCTCTCTCGCTCTTCTAACCCCTACTAGACTTCTCTCATACCATTCCACCTTTCTTCTCTCTCTCTCTCTCTCTCTCTCTCTCTCTCTCTCTCTCTTTACCTCACCTAGCGTTCCGCCTTCATTCGTATTTTTACCTTACCACCAGTGTAACACATTAATAACATTGAATATCAATTACAAAAAGACTTGAAATATCTACTTTTTAAAGAACCAATAAGATAAACATATGAAAAACGAAGGAATAATACACTCGACAAGGCTTAACAGACGTACTTTATACACATCACCATTAATACAACTGAAATTCCTTTAATGATAACCTATCACATCGTTATGAGCTAAGAGAAAAACAGAAAAAAAAATTCAACTTACACCGTAAAATATTCCACTTCAACACAGACCGCTAGACTGAACAGTACTATGAAAATAAACGTCCGTGAATCAAGCGCGCTTATAACACGAAGTCTCACATCCGACTAGTTTAAATATAAGCTGGTAAATAAAATTTAGACGATACTATTCCACCCTCGACTAATATCTAGGTTAACCAATCAGAGAAGAAGATTTCTATCGGACACCCACCAACGAAATGACTGACCTCTGGATTAACTAATGAGAGAAGAGGATTACTGTTATCGTGATAACTGACCTCATTTTCAACTTGAAGTGCTGTCGAGTCTGATGCATGGGTTACTTTAAATCGATTCGGCCCCTGATACAATCCACCTAGCAGGTCAATGGTGAGGGAAATAATACAAGTGGCGGGTTACTTGAACGCGTTTTGACCCCTGCTGCAATACCAGGAGTTCCATGACAGTTATAAATAGTTGGATACAACGAGCAGGAAGTTATATTCAAGGTCCAAAATGTTAGACCAAATCACTAAGATTTTATCGCCAGAACACACAAATTTAGGCTCATAGTCAAAAAGTCGACCTTAAAACCATACAAATCTACTCCCATACTCATAAAAGTTAGACACATCAAACAGATAATTACTTCCAAACTCCAAAAAGTTAGAACAAATCACGCCTCGATCGTTCTCTAACATTGCCACGATCGTTCTTTAACACTGCCTCCAGCGTTCTTCGATCGTTCTCTAACATTACCTCGAGCGTTCTCTAACATTGCCTCGATCGTTCTCTAACATTACATCGAGCGTTCTCTAACATTGCCACGATCGTTCTTTAACATTGCCTCCAGCGTTCTCTTCACAAGTTTCGGAAGGGAACCATTTGTCGTACTGGGAGAAAAACTCGTTTACCCTATCCCTTTTAACGACCCCTTCTAATGATGACTCGCTGAGTGCCAAGTACAGACTATCTGTATCCATTTCACAGAGTTGAAAGTCGGACCTCTCTACGAATCTATCCAGGAAGTCATAGTAAAATTCCAACATTCGCAATTTGGCGTACTGGTAGACGAAAAAACCAATCTGTGAAGGAAGATCCCACAGGATACTTCGTTTTCCAAGCGACACCTCATACAGGTCTTCACCAATAGGCGTCATGGTTTTAAACAGGGGTTATTTACCAACTTTGTTGTATTGGCCCCCTCTTTAACATAGGTCACGTTCACATGTTTCCCCAAATTCGTCAAGGTCTTCCCATAGGCCGAGAAAAATATTACCACCAGATCACAAAAATGTAGGCAGAAACCTAGGAGGCAAGGTCAGAAACATAGGAGACAAGGTCAGAAACCTAGGAGGCAAGGGCAGAAACAAAAGAGGCAAGGGCAGAAAACTAGGAGGCACGGGCAGAAACCTAAGAGGCAAGGGCAGAAACCTAAGAGGTAAAGACAGAAACCTAGGAGGCAAGGTCAGAAACCTAGGAGGCAAGGGCAGAAACCTAGGAGGCAAGGGCAGAAACCTAAGAGGCAAAGACAGAAACCTAGGAGGCAAGGACAGAAAACTAGGAGGGGTCGTGGTTCGTGGTTCGGTAAGTCCGTGGTTCGTTAAGTCCGTGGTTCGTGGGGTTGTGGTTCGTGGTTCGTTAGTTGATAGTTCGTTAAGTCCATGGTTCGTAGGGGTTGTGGTTCCCGGTTCGTGAGCTGAGGGTTCGTTAAGTCCGTGGTTCGTGGGGTTGTGGTTCGTGGTTCGTTAGTTGATGGTTCGTTAAGTCCATGGTTCGTGGGGTTGTGGTTTATTAAGTTTGTAGTTTGTTAAGTGCGTGGTTCGAGAGGTCGTGGGCAAGGGCAGAAACCTAAGAGGCAAGGGCAGAAACCTAGGAGGCAAGGTCAGAAACCTAGGAGGCAAGGGCAGAAACCTAGGAGGCAAGGGCAGAAACCTAAGAGGCAAAGACAGAAACCTAGGAGGCAAGGTCAGAAACCTAGGAGGCAAGGGCAGAAACCTAAGAAGCAAAGGCTCAAAAACACTCGTACTGACTAAGGCTTCCAGGTGTATTTGATTGTCGCCCTATTTTTGTCTGTATAACCTAATATATCACTTTCATTTAATCTATCGATAAACGTTTCAAAGTCATTTCTGTTGTTAACTAACAAGGGTTTGTCTAATCCTGTCGCGTTATTTGAGCTTGTGTGTGAAAGTAACGCAGCCAAATAGAACTGACCTCTGAGGCAATACCGGATGTGTTACTAAAAAAATTTTGACGTATGATGGCAATTTTATGAGTTTACCCCCTGATCATTTTTTAGGGATACGCCCATGAAATCGGTAAAAATCGTAAATTTTTACTCTAGGCATACCCCAAACTCTATTTTAGACAGCCACATTGCAAAAATTTACATTAAAAACCACTTTTAGGATTTTACCCCCTTATCATTTTTTGAGGGTTACGCCCATGAAATCGGTAAAAATCGTAAATTTAGCACGTAGGCTTACCTAAAACTTTATTTTAGACATCCCCACACCAAAAATTTACTTTAAAATCACTTTTGAAATTGTTACCCCCTTACCATTTTTTAGGGTTACGCCCATGGAATTGATAAAAATCGTAAATTTAGCACGTAGGCATACCTAAAACTTTATTTTAGACATCCCCACACCAAAAATTTACTTAAAAATCACTTTTGAAATTGTTACCCCCGTATCATTTTTTAGGGTTACGCCCATGGAATTGATAAAAATCGTAAATTTAGCACGTAGGCATACCTAAAACTTTATTTTAGACATCCCCATACCAAAAATTTACTTAAAAATCACTTTTGAAATTGTAACCCCCTTACCATTTTTTTGGGTTACGCCCATGAAATCGATAAAAAATTGAAATATAACCTAAAGGCATACCCCAAACATAATATTTGACACCCCTACATATCAAACTCCATAAAAAAACAACAAAAACTAGTAGTGGTATAGTGGTTTTTGAGCCGTTCATACTACGCAGATGTACGGTGCAGCACGTGCAATCGATAAAAAATTGAAATATAACATCAAGGCATACCCCAAACATAATATTTGACACCCCTACATATCAAATTCCAACAAAAAAACAACAAAAAACAACAACAAAAACTAGTATGGTAAAGTGTTTTAGAGCCGTGCATACTACGCAGATGTACGGTGCAGCACGTGCAATCGATAAAAAAAATGAAATATAACCTCAAGGCATACCCCAAACATAATTTTTGACACCCCTACATATCAAATTCCAACAAAAAAAACAACTAAAAAAATAGTAGTAAGGAAGGGTGTTTTTGAACCGTGCATACTACGCAGATGTATTGTCCTGCACGATACGAGATTGTGATGTACGATACCTGCACGAAATGTTAAAATCCTTGCTCTAAACACCCTTCCTTACTACTATTTTTTGTTGTTTTTTTGTTGGCTCTGTTTTTCTGTTTTTCTCTTAGCTCATAACGATGTGATAGGTTATCATTAAAGGAATTTCAGTTGTATTAATGGTGATGTGCATAAAGTACGTCTGTTAAGCCTTGTCGAGTGTATTATTCCTTCGTTTTTCATATGTTTATCTTATTGGTTCTTTAAAAAGTAGATATTTCAAGTCTTTTTGTAATTGATATTCAATGTTATTAATGTGTTACACTGGTGGTAAGGTAAAAATACGAATGAAGGCGGAACGCTAGGTGAGGTAAAGAGAGAGAGAGAGAGAGAGAGAGAGAGAAGAAAGGTGGAATGGTAGGAGAGAAGTCTAGTAGGGGTTAGAAGAGCGAGAGAGAGAAAGAGAGAGAGAGAGCGAGAGAAGCCTATGAGAAAGAAGGCGAGATGCTATGTATTAATAGTGAGAATAATCAAGTGTTACAATAGGAGGGACGCTAAAAATATGAGGGAGGGCGGGGGAGCTAAAGGGAGAGGCGGAGGGTGGAGTGATAGGTTAGAAGTCTAAGAGAGGCTAGGGGAGAAAGCGAGAGAGAGAGAGAGAGAGAGAAGGAAGGCGCGATGATAGGGATAAATGGCGAGAATGAGTAAGTGTTTCAATGGAGGGAAATCTAGGCTGGAATAGTAGAGAGAGAGAGAGAGAGAGAAAGAGAGAGAGAGAGAGAGAGATAGCGAACCACTAACACCGAGGAACATATTTACACTACCAGTTTAGACTACCCAGCAATCTCTAACTGTTTCACCCTTATGCTTCATTTATGGTACAACTTTAAGCAGACACCCAACTACATAGCTATAAATATTTTCTAACGTCTACCTGGCGCGATAGCGTCACACCGAATCGAACTAATCCCCGATCCGATAGCACGCTGTCCGAAAACACTCGAGATAATCCCCGAGGGAACCCCCGCCAACACGCGATCCACCCCGAGGTCATGTATAATCTACTAACCTATCGCTATCGAGCAAGTACACCAAGGCCTCCAAAGTCAGGACACACCAAACATAAACAGGTCACTTCCGGGTCACCTGGACTAGAGGTCAACATCCCGACACGAGCGGTCATGGTTAACTACCCTTGTCTCTCGTGTACATTAGGCGCGAAATGCGCCTGCTATATAGCTTTGTTAATTTACGCCAAAATACGGCTCAAATGGAACCTTGTCTACTACTAGAGAATCCTAAGATAGTCTCCCATGATCAAGATATGAGAGAGGCTGTCAGAAGATAGTCTCCAATGATCAAGATATGAGAAGATACAGTCAGAAGATAGTCTCCAATGGTCATAATATGAGAAGATACAGTCAGAAGATAGTCTCCAATGGTCAAAATATGAGAAGATACAGTCAGAAGATAGTCTCCAATGATCAAGATATGAGAAGAGGCTGTCAGAATAGCCTCCAATGATCAAGATATGAGAAGAGGCTGCCAGAATAGCCTCCAATGATCAAGATATGAGAAGAGGCTGTCAGAAGATAGCCTCCAATGATCAAGATATGAGAAGAGGCTGTCAGAAGATAGTCTCCAATGATCAAGATATGAGAAGAGGCTGTCAGAAGATAGTCTCCAAAGATCAAAATATGAGAAGAGGCTGTCAGAAGATAGTCTCCAATGATCAAGATATGAGAAGAGGCTGTCAGAATATAGTCTCCAATGATTAAAATATGAGAAGAGGCTTTCAGAAGATAGTCTCCAATGATCAAGATATGAGAAGAGGCTGTCAGAAGATAGTCTCCAATGATCAAGATATGAGAAGAGGCTGTCAGAAGATAGTCTCCAATGATCAAGATATGAGAAGAGGCTGTCGGATAATTGCAGCGATACATTCAATGTGTAATAATAGTTGTGGCTTAGCCAGACAAGAGTTCAATCAGAACTTTGGTGCAGTCCTTAAGCACGGTAACATTATCATTGTTATCGAGATTATCCGACGACAATAAGTAAAGTCGCAACAAGACTTCACATCCGATTTCATCATCATTAAGTACCAGGCCTGCTGGCGTAGGTGATCATGTCTCTCCACAACTTTCGATCTCCACAGCTATTTATCATTTCTGTTGTTGATCTTCTGCCAAGCCGTTCTCTTAAGCTGTCTGGAATCTTTTCTCTTTGCTTCCCTCTATCTCTTCGTTCCTCCATTTTTCCAGTTGTTACAATATATTCCAGCTGTTCCCTTCTCATTCAATGGCCAAAACATTTTGACTGTTTCTTCCTAATATTAGAAATTAGCTCTTTTTGCTTTGGCTTTTTTTTCAGAACGTTTACATCACTCTTCTTAGCTGCTCATGGTATTCTCAACATTCTTCTGTTAAGCACATTTCTACAACCTCCAGTGATTTTATTGTCTATTGTCCTATTGTCCATGATTCACACCCATATGTTTAGACTGGCTCTACATAATATTTAAGAGCTTTTTTTCTTGTTTCTATTGTCAAAAATGGATTGCACAGTATCTTCCTCAGAATACATAAAAGACAAAGTAAGAACCACCGGTAATGTCGGATTTAACAGTTGCGACTTAAACAGAATAAAAACAAAATGACTTGCGTGATATCACTTGATGAAAGTCAAATACATATTCCAAATTTAGATTACTTAATTCTTTCCGTGATGAATTTTCATGTGCACTTTTAGCTGTGTCATTATTATTGGCTGATTACTGTCAAGTTGGTTACCAGATTTGAAATGTTAGACACAAATTAAATCCCTTAGATTATCAATCTTGTTATATGTCGTTTTTGATTATGATCTGATCTTATCGAAAATGATGGTATTGTTAACAGTTATATTTGTATCTGAATTTAACAAACTTGTTTGTCTCTTTATTTATTATACATTTGTATATTTGGTTTTATTATTTTTGAGAATACCATGGACAACTAAGAAGAGTATTGAAAACGTTCTGAAAGACGCCAAAGGAAAAAGAGAGTTAATTTCCAATATCAGGTAGAAACAATTATCATTTTTTGACAATGTAATGAGAAGGGAACAGCTGGAATATATTGTAACAACTGGGAAAATTAAGGGATAGAGTAAAGCAAAGACAAAAGATACCCGACAGCTTAAGACAATGGCGTTCAAGAAGATCAACAGCAGAAATTATTTTTAAAAAAAACTGTGGAGATCGAAAGTTGTTGAGAGACATGGTCACCTACGCCAGCAGCATGTCACTCGATGATGAAACAGAGAAATAAATCATATTTCTTTTAGTGTTATGTAGAAATGACCTTGATAATAAAAGTGAATTATGGATCTTCTTCTTCTATCTTTCCTCCATTGCCGTTGGCGTCGAGGGGAGATACAATCTGCGATTCTTTGCTCTTCTGTTGGCCTCTTCTGTCGGCCTCTTCTGGTGTTATCCCTCCTAGTGACTTTAGTATTCCTTTTATTCATCTCTTTCTCGGTCTTCCTCTTAATGTGGCATTTTCGTAGCGTTTGTTTATGGCTCTTTTAAGTCATTGTTAGTTTTTTTTTCTTGTTATGTAGCCGAACCAATTTATCTGTTGTTTCTTT